>VZTE01003648.1:473530-535008 GCA_013397775.1 Eulacestoma nigropectus
TTTTTTTGTATCCTTAAGGTGCCTTTCTTGCTGCTGCTCTTGTTTTGTTCTAACTTGTGCTCCAGGATTATCTGAGAACCTCCTCACGTGCTCAGGAAATGTAACTCAGGCATAGTCATCAGTCTTTCAACAGCATCCCAGGCAGTATAATTGTTCTGGAAGGGCACATCTGCAGGCTTTCCTTCTGTTGCCACAAGTTGCTAATTTCCTGGATTTGTCTCTCTCAGCCCCCATCTTGGGAGTCTCTATCCACTTACCCTTTGAGTGCAATGCTTAGGTGTCTCTTCTTGCATCATGGGGCTCAGACTTGTGGCACGTCAAGGTCTCTGTGGAGATACATCCACCTACAGTTCGTCCTTGCTCACTTTGTTCCATAGCCTCTTCCACTGAAGAAGCAACACCTCAGGCAGAGCGTCCCTCCCATGGTTGAGGCCAGGACCACCTCCCCAGAACCAGAGGGAGGAGCCAAACATATAGCTCAAGCCCTGGAGGGTAGAGCCCTCTTCCCAGAGCTCTGGGTCAAGACTCTGGTACGCTAAGAGCAATTGCTTCATCAGTTTCAGGGGCCCCTCTGCTTCACTGCTGTGCTGCCTGAATTCTGCTGGGAAGCAGACAGAGGGAGTGCTGTCATAAAACCAGGGGCAAAAATACAGTGTAATTCATGAGATGGTAGACTGCCCAAGGGAATGAGAGCCTTCATCTAAAGGTACAGGGAAGAGCCTTATCGATGGAAAACAGTGTGTGTTGAGCTTTTGCATCATTGTCTTTTCATCACTTCCCTGAACCTTCAGAGGATTCCAAGGGTTCACCAAGTCTCTCTTTGACATTTCACTGAACTGACAAAGGAATTTTCTCGTATTAGAGGCAGATATACCACCAGGCTATGCATTCTAAAACACTTGATATAGTTGGTATTTTTATGGATGACAAGCCTAGATTATGTTTCTCCTTGTGTCTTGCTAATTTGAGGACCTCAAAGCACTGTGCTCCTGTGTGTTTTACAGCCTAATATCTCACAATATCTTCAAGAAGTCTGAAATTATAAGAATTGATAGAGTTTTCTTTCAAAACACATTGTATTTTATTAGCATTTGTGTTCTTTAAGTGCAAACAGGGTGAGGATATGACTTCATTCTTTGCCAGATCATTTCTATGGTGTCCCAGTTTGGAGCAAAAGAAACCTATTGTGTGAAGAGTTTAAGTGCAGTCATGCACTATGTCAGACAAATTTTGTCTGTGTACAGTATTTGTTTCTGCCAGCGGTTGATATGCATATCTAGGGCAGTGAATAGGGGAAACTGGAATGGTACTTCCTCGCTGTACTCTCCTGGAATGCAGTGACTTGAAGTTCACAGTCAGGGGCTGCCTGAAGTAGGGGCGAGGACTTGGTATTTAGTAGCTGATGAAGAAACTCACAGCACTGGCAGGGGATGGTGGCAGGCAGTTCCCCTGGATGACTACACATTGTAGGGAATACATTCCTTTTTTGGGTTTTAACCTCTTGCTGCTAAATTCACTTGATTTCTGCCAACACAAGAAGAAGGAGTAAAAGGCAACAGTTGATCTCCATTTACCATCTCCGTACAGCTTTTGATTTCATGGACCTGCCACTTGATTTAGGTTACATCTTTTCCAGCCAGGAAAAATGCTACTTTCATCTTATAATGAAGCTGTTCTTTGTTGTATTCATCCTTTTGCACTTCTCACTTGCTCCTTCTAATCCTTCTATATCCTTTTTGAAATGACAAGACTGGATGTTCGCAGAGCACTCAAGATGAGAAAGCAGATACTGTGTAATGGCATAGTGGTGGTTTGGTTTCTGTTTTCTACATAGTAGTCTGTAACAAATTTATTTTTCTTTCACTGCTGCTGATGGTTTTACAGAACCTTATAGTACAGCTCCCAAGATCCAGAGTTCAGGTCTACCCTCATGTCTATTTAAAAAAAAAAAGACCAGAAAAAACAGCCAAAAAACCCCAAACAAACAACCCCCAGGATTTTTTCTTAACATACATCACTTAATGTTTCATTGTGGTAATTTCATCTGCTACTTTATCAAGTTGTTAGTTACAGATGCTTTCGCAGTTCCTGATTTCATACAGTGAACCCTGTACACCAAAACCATATAGATGCAAGCTGAGATCCCAAACAAAATTCATTCTCGGCATTTGATGTGCACCTATGCAGGAAGCAGAGGGAGGTACACCCTTCCAGCCTTGTACAAGTGGAAGGCCACAGGCTCCTGTGTTGTTGCTGTGTCATCCCAACCTGTGTGACTTCAGTGTATAGGAGTGCAGGGAGATAGGAATGTGTCTGCTGCCAATAAGAAGAAATAAGCTGTATTTAGAAGAGGGGTGTCACAGTATTTTCCCTTAAGAAGGGTGGGGGTAGGCAAGGGTCAAATTATGACAATGAAATACTAAAGGAAGTGCAGTCTTAACAATGCAGGCTTTTAATGAGATTTTTGCATAGTTACAGCTGATGTTCTTTAACTCCAGCTGCCATCCAAGCCCCACGCAGCAGCCACTCACTCATTCCCCAGCACCCCAATGGGATGGAGGAGAGAATGGGAAGAATTAAAATGAAAAATGAATTGAGTTAAAGCAAAAGCTGAACAAACAAGCAAAGCAAAACAAGGAATTCATTCATGATTTCCCACAGACAAGCAGATGTTCAGCCATCCCCAGGAAAGTGAGGCTCCATCACATGTAACAATGGCTTGGGAAGATAAAAGCCATCACCCCAAACATCTCCCCCTCCTTTTTTTCTTCCCCCAGCTTTATATGCTGAGCTTTATATGATTCCATATGGTATGAAATCTCTCTTGAGTCAGTTGAGGTTGGCTGTCCTGGCTGTGTCCTCTCCCAGCCCTCTTGTGCCCCCGCCAGCCCCCTCACTGGTGGGGTGGTGTGAAGAGCAGAAAAGACCTCAACTCTGTGTAAGCACTGATCAGCAGTGACAAAAACATCCCTGAATTAACCACACTCTTTCCAGCACAAATCCAAAACACGGCCCCTACTGGTTTCAGTGAAGGAAATTAACTCTACCCCAGCCCAAACCAGCACAAAGGCTTGTGATTAGTTTTCCTTTTCAATAAATTCTTCAGTTTTCACTGAAAGCATGTAAGAAAAATTTTGTGCATGTAATTTGCAATATCTTAGTGTGTCTTTGAAGTCTCTTTATTTTATTCCCTTCATTTTCTATGTTAAGAGTGTCTGCAATTCTGGTTTTAAGTGGTAGGCTGTTCCCCCATGTAAACATTTCAGGAGTACTTTGAGTTGAAATACGTCAGTGGTGGTAAAAAAAAAAAATTAAAAATTAACCTCTCCATATTTTAGTATGAGGAAGCTCAAAGCTGTTCTTGATTCTGCCCTACCAGCCATGGAAATATGCAGTCTTTGTAACAAAATCTGTAATTTGAGTAGGGAAAAAGAGAATTTCAAAGGTTGGCATTCTAAAATTGTAATGTATACATGTTGCAAAGTGTATAAAGGTTTGCTCTATAATCAAACATTTAGCTAATAAAGGCAATTTAAGTGTCAGAATTACTAACTTTAGCTTTGAATATCTAATAAATGATCTTGGTGGCTTATGGGTACTTTGTTAACCTTGCCTACTGTTAAATTTTACCAAAAGGGATGTTTATTTTTGGTTTGCTGAAAGGAAAGCATTTGTCTTTGTGATGAATGTGTAATATGCAATTAGACCCTGGGTAAAATCCTGGCATTTGTAGGCCAGCATTCCTAGTGATGGACCCAGAATGTCAGCGTGTGCTGCATGGGAGAAGCATGGGAAATATTAGCCATGGGATTCACACAGTAGAGACTGATACCCTACTTCCCAAGATGTTCCTGGTTTTCATTCATTTAAGTTGCTCTGGTGTCCAGAGGATCCAGAGAATTTCTTCTAATGTCATTAGATGTGCCTACCTTCTTTTCCCGTGGCTCAGCCGAGGACTCTGTTTTGGTCATTCATTTTAACATTTCAGGTGATGGATGTTAACATAATAAAGGACTGGAATAATGCTTCTATAGTTGACCCTGTTCCCTTAGTCCCATTGAAATGCATAGAGTATTCATTTTCTTACATACATCATTTGGTAATTAAATTGTTACGTTTAAAATGGAGTTAAAATTTCTGCTTTTAGCATCATTCCTCAGGTAAATTTTGTGACTTTTTTCTTTCTTTTTTTTTTTTTCCCAGATATAGAACGTGGTCTCTCAAACTGGATTAAAAAAACCTGTTGATGTTTTTATTTATACTTTTTTATTTTTGTATTTGACTTAAAGTGCCATGAAAAAATTTGCATATTGCAAGGTGGTCCTTGCCACCTCTTTGGTTTGGGTCCTTCTGGATATGTTTCTGTTGCTGTACTTCAGTGAATGCAATAAATGTGACGAGAAAAAGGAACGAGGCCTGCCAGCTGGAGATGGTAAGTTTTCTGCCTGAGTATTCTTTAAATTATGCTCCTTTAAAATTGCACTCTTTTTAAAGATTTGGGATTTTTTTTTCCCCAGTGATGTAGCACTGTGTCAGCGTTTAGGTGTTATAGAATGTTCCGTGTTTCTTTGAATGACTAGGAAATAACCATGTTTCCTGAGATGTATGTTGCAGACTTAAAACATTTAAGATGAAGAATTTTAAGCACTAAAGTGTATGAAATAACCCTAAAAAACTATGCAACAAGAAATTCAGAAATGTAAGCCGTGTTAATGCAGTCTAAAGCCTATTTTAAATTTCCATGAGTGAGGAAGCAAAGGCACTATTAACTTCACTAGACTTGCTAGTAAAGCAAACCAAACCAACAGCCAAACTCATTTGTCTGCCTGCCCCTGCAAAAAAAGACTTGAACCAACCAAACCAAAAAACACTTCCTGCCCCACCTCCCACCTAAGCCAAAATTTGGATAATGACTATAGCAATAAGGCATAGTGAATATTGTAATGAAAAGGTTTATGATAATAGAATAGACTTGGATGAAAAAGTGACAAATATGAGCACATGCTTATGTACATAACTTTCAAGTGAGAGCTGCATTATTCAATACTAAAGGTCTTCAGTTAAGTTTTCAGTTTTGTTATTGCCATCTTAGTTTTTGAGTACCAATTAGATGAGCTGAGTGTGGGGTTGTTTTGTTATGGGTTTTTTTGACAGCACTACTATTGATGTTGCCAACTTTATTTTTAGGAAGTCAGCATAGTTGATCACATGGGAGAAAGGATTGGTGCAGGGAGATTTCTCATCCCTGCAGTGTCTCAGCATATGCATTTAGAACTGCAGGTAGCTGCTGCCTCCAGTTTGTTTGTGAAACATCTAATTTTGTAGTTTGGTGTCTCTCCCACCGAAAAGGCTTGTGTCTGTGTTTCACTGCTGATATTGGAAACCTATTCAGTGATGCTAATTGTGAAGTCCAGTCAGCCAATTGCGCTCAAGGTTATTGCTTTCTGTCACAAAAAACTTTTTCACCTGTTGACATTTGGTATGAACCTTGACCTTCCTGGGAAATTTTCTGAAGTACTTTAAGAATAATGTTGCTCTGTTACAGAATAACACTGGGGAGATATTTAGGAAATGTCAGATTTGGTTTACTTGTTTTCTTTCACTGTGATGAAAACAAGCCAATAAATTTCCACAGAGAGCACTCTATAGAGTGTAGAATTTCTGTGCTCAGCACCTCTGGACTGTTGTTTCCACAGCTGCATACAAACATTTTAAAAAGGTTCTAATCCACCTGAGTTTTGCAGAAGTAACTTAAGTTTTCCGTTGGTTGCATTTCATCTTTTGGGTTTCTTTTTCAGTAAGCAGAAAGTGGTGAGAAAATTAATTAGGCTCGTGTAGAAAGTATGTCTTCTACAGGAACTCAATCTTTTTTGGTCCTCTTTTTTCTTTTTTTCTTTTTTTTCAGAAGTTTGGAAAATCTTATGATGGTAAGACAATGACTGATGTGTTGTTATGTAGGAATAGATCCACTGTTTGGCTTCCCATAAAGCAGATAACTTGCACCAGCAAACAGCAAGTGAAATCAATATCTATCAACTTAGTGTGATATAGTGATAATGTTGAAATTTCAGAGACTTTACACATGAAGTCATTGGGGGAACCTTCAGGTGAGGGAAAGTCTTCAGTTTTGACAGATTAGTATTATGACTTTCCCTATGCAACACTAGTTTTACTTAGTTGAGTACAGTCTTCATTCTGACCTTTACCTAAACCTGTGTGTATTAAAATTCTTGATATATTTTTAATATCTTAGAGTTGGCTGGTAAACAAACAAATGAAAAACCACCCAAACAAAACCTTGTGTATAGTTTTGTACCTTTTTTTGGTGTTGTTTTGTTTTTTTTTTTTTTTAAACGGCTGATCTGTAGTAAGGTATGTGCAGAAATAGGTCTGCTAGAAACCTTGGCTGACTCTGTGACATTTCCTTTTAACCAAGCTGCGTGCCTGATCATAAATATTTCTACTTGTTCCAATAGTTTACTGACTTGGAATCTGTAGTGGATTTATTCCTGCTCAGAATGCCTGGAGTCTTCTCAGATAACATTGAGGCTATTTTGTCTCTTCAGCTTTTATCAAAATCTGCTTT
The DNA here is from genome assembly GCA_013397775.1 of Eulacestoma nigropectus. Classification (NCBI taxonomy): domain Eukaryota; kingdom Metazoa; phylum Chordata; class Aves; order Passeriformes; genus Eulacestoma; species Eulacestoma nigropectus. The sequence continues at coordinate 480,117 of VZTE01003648.1, forward strand.
TTCACTTCACTTTTTCCTCTGCTTTTAATTTCCATAATTGAATTAATTTTCTTGATTCAGCATAAATTATGCAAGTGTTCTGAATTTAATAGCCTCTTGTCCATGTCACTCTGGTATATAGCTTCTCTTTGCAATTCATGGAAGAATTCCATTTAATGAATGTACTCAACATATAAGTAAGTTTTTCTGAAGAGTTTGTTTATTTTAGGTTGTGCTTGTCTAGCTGGAAAAACCAGTCTTCAGCTATTTCAGCAGGAGCAAAGGATTTTGAGGATAATTTTGGACAGTTTGGGCTTTCATGAAGTTAGAAGGATGTTTTCCATAGGTCTTTAATACAGAAAATGGAGGGATTTTATTTTTTTAGAATTGGACAAAAGCCATAATTGCCTTTGGAAAGAATCTTTCTCCTTGGTATTGATGGCATAAGATACTACCATCTTAAATCAGGAACTTCAGCTTATGTGTCTAATATTGGATTTTAGGTATACTGCTGTTATATTTTTAAAATTGGTCAAAATAAGGAATAGTAAAGGAATGTGCAGCTGTAGAAAAATCAGTGTATGTGATTATGAGGAACTGTAAGATGAGTGAGATAAGAGTCTTTGTGTCTGCTGTGACAGAGATTGAGGGCTGGGAGTTGAAATGACACAAGTGTGGAGTTGAGGGGATGAAGGGTGAGGTATAAAAGGGACAGGCCACTAGCCAGGCAGGAAGACAGCTGAAGTGGAGATGCCTTGAGAAAAGGGAGCCTGGCATGGGGTCTGGTGAGTATAAAACCGGGAAACCAAGATTATACCAGAGGGAGGGATAGTTGGAATCCAGTAACTGTAATTGTTTGGGATGATTGGCTGTGGACTTAGGCTTTTGTCCACGCCCTCCACCATGGCAGGAGACATCTGCAGTAGCTTCAGGAGGTAACCTGTGTAACTGGGGTCAGAATACCCAACAGTGTTGTTTCCAGAAGCAATCCATGGGAGCTGTGAGGGAGCCTGTCCTTGTCCTAACTGATATTGCTGCTCTTTCTTCTCCCTGCCGTGACCACCCCAGAGAGGCTGGGAGTAGACTGGGGGAAGCTCTCTCCCAGTGCTCAGCTCTGAGGTTGCCTCACCTACTCTGAGCAACCCAGATGACGTGGATGGTGCACACCTCGTACCCAAAATGCCACACATATTCTTCCTATTGCCACATCTTCTGGGTGGTGGTTCCCTTTTTGTAATTCCCGATGATTACTCAGTAAAATTCACAAAGAGTAATTGATTATTGTCTATGGAAGGCTGTTGCTGTAAGTTTGAAGGTTGCTATGAATTGGAAAAAAAAAATCACTTAACCTTAGTAAGCATCATCCATGTTATGTAGTATTTTTTCCCAAATCTGAAATTCATAGGATAGTTACTTGAGCATTATTGTTTTCAGGTGGAGATTGGCATTACACTTTAGATTTCACAGCCTGGAATAGAGCTTGCTTAATAAATGTAAACAAGTTCCAGACTTAAAGAGAGAGTTCAAGCTGTTCTCTAGCAGTACAACTAGGGACCTTTCTTGTAAGCAAAATATGCCTAGGTAGTTCCATGGTTTTACTAATAAAGTTATAAAGATTTTTTTTGTGTAGCTCTGTCTTAGGTAAGAAATCTATATGTCCTCTCTGAGATCTTGACTTAAATGAAGATGAAATTAGTCATTCTTTACCCCCAGTTATAGGCTTCTTCAAAGTGTGATTGCAAAAAAACTTCCAGCTTTGGCACTTGATGTGGTTTCTAACTAAACTTTCAAATTCATCCTTTTTCTCTTTTTTTTTCTCCCTCAAGGTGCATTCTCCTTGTATAATGATTAGAAGCCCTGGGTGGTGGGGAATCTTTCAGAATTAGGACTGGTGTGTTGCAAGAGTCTTGTAATCTCAGCTCCTTGCTACTTACTCTCTTCCTGGAGCGATGACTAAGTCAAACTAGGACCAGCCATTTTTGTCAATTGCCAATCAAGGCCTTGTGTTCTGAATTTAGAGCTCTGGTAAAGATGGAATCTCTAAATTGTGTCTTAGTTCTGAATAATCTCATCTGCATGAAAAAATCCTAAGAAGAAAAGTGAGCAATTTCAAGATTTAATTTTTGAAAATGTGAACCATTCGTCATAGATCAGTCTTGTTCTGTTAAGGCTGAGATGTGTGTAAGAGGCAGAACTTCTCTGAACTTTTACCTGTCCAAATAGCTTTCTTGTAATTGTGGTGATGCCTCCAAAGGTTGCTGGACTTCGCATTGGTCAGTTTTCGTGGGCCTTAAAGACATCTCACCAGAAGAATCCAAGCATTTTTCCTGGCTTTAGATGGTCTTAGATTTTGAAGTATCTGGTTTTCGTCAGGCATATTGCCTGGTAAAAAGAAATTTGTAGTCCACAGACATAAAGAGTTCCTGATTTTTTAATGAAGATCTGGAAGATATCAAGCCTTCTTTGAAACTAATGGTTTACTGATACAAATAAGAAATATCTGAAAATACATTGCTAGATTTCTTATTTGATCAGGTGGTGATTCAGTCATGTGTTTAGTTCTGAAACCTAAGTAAATTAAATTTCTGTTTGTTAGAAGTATGTCATCAGTATATAGAGTCCTTCAAAGGAATTTTTTTTTTTTTGTATTTAACTGACAAAAGAGCACTGTGGTTTGAATGCTTAACAATGCATTTATTAGTCATTTTGGGAGAACATTGTTGGTTTGTGTTTATGTGAAAACTACGTACTTTTGTGGGGAAACAGATAACCATAAAAAAAACCCCAGAGAAGATGATTCTCAGAAACTTGAGAGAAGATGGTTAACTTTTCTTGGAAAGTCACTGCCCTGCCTGTGCCCCAGCTTGACTATCTGCATTTAGTGAGTTGCACAAAATATCTGGATCTAGTTAGTTGCTGGATTTTTCTGCAAGGAGAATGGAGTACTGAGGTAAAATGTGTAATCAAGCAGTATGTATTTATAAATGAAATTTAAAAATTCAACTTATGAATTTGTGGAATTTGTACACCAGGATCCAAGTCACTGATGTGCTAAAGTCTCATCTTAACAGCAAGATCTGCAAATGTGGGAGAGGTGGTTTTGGCTGATTTAGCTATTCAGTTTAACTGGCTTAGTGAAAGTTAAGAAAGAATTGGAAGTATAAATGAAACAGGAAATTATTTTATTCTTCTACATAGGTAATTTGGTAGGATAAGACATTCACTCTTCAGAACTCTGAAAAACATGGCACATATAACTATATTCTGATAGAGTTTTTTAATTGTTTTAGGTATGTGGAACACCCATTGTCTAATCATTTTCTGTCTAAGTGAACCTATGTACTCATTGCTATACACTTAATAAAAATTGTTGTGATAGCCCACATAATACCAAGCTGGGTATGTAAAATTAAGCTCAAATAATTACTTTATTGTATACCATAATTTTAAGTTAATTACCCCCCAGAAGGCACAAATTCTAGTTTAAAAGGTTACGCAATTGCAAGTCAGCAAGTTTTGATGCAGGTTCCAACCGTACCTTCTTAAGAGGCAAAGATGCAAAGCAAACTGCTTGCTCAGCTTAGCCCGTGGCTGAAACGAGCACCTCGGCCCATCTGTTCAGGATTTGCTTGAACATACTGACTCCATCCATTTTCAGCGGATGAGTGGCTGGCTGGCAACTTCTAGGGTTTTATAGCTCAACTGGCAATCAGAGAGTTTGTAAAAAGAAGGCACACTTGTGATGGGCGGGTTTTCTCTGCTAAATGCTACTGTGTGGATGCAACTAGTGCAATAGCTTCGGGTACTTGAAAATGAAAGTTTCTCAAGGAAACGCTGTGCTTGTTACCAATTAAAACTAAATGCAGACCAGCAAAAAAACCTCATTTATTAGTAATGCATATTTAAGTCTTAGTGTTTCAGCAAGGATGGAAGGCTCAGGCTTTTATTTTTTAGTTTTTTCTTTTAATTTTTTACGTGGCTATTTACTTTCTGCCTAAAGTTTAATTACACTGTGCTATCCTAAATGCAAATTAAAGATAATTTGAAGCTAGGCTTATTTCTCAGGGATTTGGTGCCTTTATTTTAAAATACTTTCTCTTCCTCTGTTTAGATCTTAAATTACTATTTTTTTTAATTAAAACTTTTGCTGAATTTGTAGAGTAATAATATACCTCAAATTCAGCATTTGAGCATTTCTGTTTGGGAGAAAAATAAATGGTACTTACAAAGAGAAGTGTAACTTTTTAAAAACTGTTTTGGTTTTTTTACTTACTTCGCTTAAAACCCTAAACAATTCCAGAGTCTGAATTCCTTTTCTCCCTTTCTTTCTCTTCAGTTTGATCAGATGTTCGATATTCAGGATTTAATTTGGTTTAAGATGTGTAGTGTTACTGTTTTGAGTACTGATGTTAAACTCCAAAATATAATTCTTTGCATAGAATTAACATTGGTGCAAACAAGAGAAATTGTTTCTAAACTGTTGCCGCTAATGTCATTCTGTCAACATAAAAATGTGGAAATAAATGTAAAGCTACACTTTTATTTTAATCAAACCTTTACTGTTCTCAAACATCATTTATCACAGACTCACAGAATATGCTGAGTTGGAAGGGACCCGTCAGAATCATTGAGTCCAACTCCTGGCCCTGCATAGAATACCCCAAGAGCCACACCCTGTGCTTATCAGTGTTGTCCAAATGCTTCTTGAACTTTGTCAACCTGGGGAGCCTCTTCCAGTGCCCAGTCACTCTCCGGGTGAAGAACCTTTTCTCGGTATCCAACCTAACCCTCCCCTGACACAACTCCAGGCCATTCCGTGAGGTCCTGTCACTGCTCACCACAGAGAAGAGATCAGTGTCTGCCCCTCCTCTTCCCCTCACGAGGAAGCTGTAGACTCTGATGAGGTCTCCCCTCATTTATAGCCCAGATTTTTCTTGCACACGCAGGCTTTCCTGGAAAAGTTGAGTTTTCCTTTACAGCAACTTTACTAAAGTCAATTGTGATGTAATGGTGGATGGAAATAAATCCTTATTGGTTTTTTACATGAATTGTGGTGTCTTAAGAATAGCACTTTATTTCTGTTAAACTTCAAAATGAGAAGATTGGTTTTCACTTTCAAGATGTGGTGGGTTTAGGACTGTTCTAAATGTAGGCACTCCTACAGTGTGAATTAATGTGTAAGCAAACAAAAACAAGTGTAAAAGAAGTTAGTAACATTTTATTTATTCTAAGTTCCAGAACCCGTACAAAAACCACATGAAGGACCTGGAGAGATGGGGAAGCCTGTGGTCATTCCAAAAGAGGAGCAAGAGAAAATGAAAGAAATGTTTAAAATAAATCAATTTAATTTAATGGCAAGTGAAATGATTGCACTCAACAGATCTTTACCTGATGTCAGGTTAGAAGGGTAAGTACTTTATGTTGTATTAAAAGTGTACTCTATTTAAATGAAGAATATGCAAAGACTAATCCAAAACAACAGTTCAGTTCTGGAAGATGTTACTCTTCAAGCAAACAGTTGGAGAATTTCCTGTATATAAGACACTTATTTGTAAAATAAGATGGACCAGAAGAAACCAGTTTTCTTCAGTGTTATTTAACTTTGAATCTGATTACAAGTATGAAGCCTGTTCAGGGAGTAGAAATTAATTTGGTTGAAGGAAAGTTAACTTAAGCATTGGCATTTCAGGAAGAAATCACTTGTTTGAAAAATTCATGGACTGCTTGTAATGAGGCAGACTAGAATTCTGCATGATGTAAAATAAAAGAGATTGGGTGATGAGAGAAATACTTCAAAAATTTTCTTACCTAATGAAATGTGCAAAGCCTCATTTAGATTGCATTATAATGTTTTCTAATATCCATCTGGTTTGTTTTTGATCTTGCCTCTGGAATATTGATCCTTTCAGAGCTATTTGAGTCATAAGTAATTAAAAAGAAAATTGTAGCCTTGTTTTAACGAAAAATAAGACTGCTTTACTCTCCTGGGACTATTCTGGCAGGATAGCTGATGACTCCCCCCACCTCAACCCCTCTTCTTTATGAAAGGGGACATTCAGGTTGAATAAAGCTTATGAAACAAAATTTTCCTAATTGTGTACATTCTCTTGCAAGAATCAGATGCTATAGAAACCCCATTTCTTTAGAAGCTCTGCTTTTCTGTTGTATACACAAGGCCTAGCTGCTGGAGGAATTTGTTTTCGTCTGCTACCTCAGAAGATAATATTAGCAGAGTGAGATGATGCTCTTGCTGCTTTTTATTTTTAATGAGTGATAAAGAGCTGGTTTGTAGGTGCCTTCATCTGTTGTGATGAAAGTGATTCTGTGCGTGCAAGTTCCTGGTAGTGCTGGTGTTCTTAATAATGGAGGCGTATTTTTCAAAATATGATTTCACAAGTTTGAAATAATGTAGGTTTTCAATTGATTTTCAAATATAAAAACATACATTTGAGGATCTAAAAAGTTGACTTAATTATTGAAGTCTAGACTTTGAATTAGCCAAAAATGGAAAGAGGAATTGTTATAAACTATTAAAAAAATATTACCTAGGCATCACTCAAGCTTGAAGGTGAGTGTAATTGTAATTTCAAAATCCAGTTTAGCTATATAGAAATTTTTGTCTTTCACATTTGGCTATGCTCTGCAGCTGTTGTGTTTCACAATAAGACGTGCTATAAGTTTTGTAATGTTGCATTTGCTTCTCTTCCATTTTTTTCTGGATACAATGCTGTGTGTTAAAGTGGAATCTTAGTATAAAATTTTAGGTATAGTCTCAGGACAGAGTTGGATTTTTCTGTTCTTGTAAATTCCTGCCAAAATGTTAACATTTATGTGTATATGCATTTTTAGTAGTTTTTGAGAGAAAAATACTTCCCAAAAATCTCTTCCATTTGTCATCTTTTCAATGTGTACTTTATAACATCATGCTAATTAAGAAGTCCTGGACTATGTTAACATTCCTCTAGCAAATTTGAGAACAATATGTTTACAATGCAAGGTTATCTTAATCTGTGTGTGTGGATCAGTATTACTCTTCTAGAACACTGTAACCATTTTCAGAATTCTGAAACCTATAAATATACTCTGGTGTTGTGTGTATGTCTTATGAAACTATTTGTCTGATCAGCCAAAATACTCCAAAGTCAGAAACACTCTGCGCTGCATTAGTGGAATTACTTCTGTTATAACTTGTTCTATCTATGTCCCTGGTAATATGGAAATAGTTTGTGGAGAAGGAGAATGGGTAATTTTTAATCATTCCTTACCACATTTATGTGCCTACAGCACAGCTGCCAGTTGCACTTTCAATCAAGGTTTTCAAAAAGCAGGATATGTTCAAAGGCACACTTAGCTGTTCAACTATGTAATTATTTTCTTCACAAGTTTTGTGGGTTGCTTCCTTTAATGTGGTGTGGTGGGAAGAAGTGATTATTTCAAGTCCTCTAATTCTCCAGCATGTCAGATTTTCTGAAGTACAGAAGCCTGCAGAGGTTTTGCCTAGCGGTTAATCATTGGAAAGCTGGCGGAATTAAGAGTGCCAGGGCCAATTTGCCACATGTATTTAAAGGGAATGGCATGACGTGTCAGCTGGAGAGCAGCTTTTGAAGTAGACTGCATTTATCCTTCAGTTAATTTTTAGTTCTGCCAAACTCCTATCACCTGTGTGAAGACAAGTGTGTTGGTCTTGGAGTGCTCATAGGTTAATCTCTGCAGATGACCCACTCGGGACATCCTGTTTATGTTGTGGCCAAGAAATTTTGTTCCCTTACTAGAAGAACAAAAATATGAGCTTCTTTAATAACTTCTAGGCTCTTCTCCAGCTAAGGGAACTCCTCAGTACAAGACATCTACAGAAGCTGACATCTCTGTTCTGACGAGTGTCCCCCAGTTGTATTTACAGGTTTATATTTAGTTTTATTATTTGGCACAAAATTACTGATGCACACAGATGGCTATAAAATCATTGACCTGTGCCTGAATTGCTGGTCACTTTGTGTCTGTTATCAGGAACATTGTTCTACTTCTCTTTATCCCATCTGAGTGTGATTTGCTCAACAGAAAAAGCTAAACCAGAAGTGATTTTTTTAGCCTGGATACTTCCCTGAATCTGGACTGGGACATGTTAGTGTAACAAACTAATATAATGGCCAAGGCTACAGCCTCTGGACGAAAGCTCTTGCAGGGGAATAAGCAGCTGTGCATACCAGATTGGTTTTAAGATGTTAATAGAATAATTCTTGCAAGCATGTCTTATTCTAGTCTGTGAAATCAATCATCAGAGTGGGAGTTGATTCACAGTTGCCAGGAAAATATGCAGCTGTGGGCTTGACATGACAGCAAAGAGTAAAAGATGGATGATCAGGAGCATTAGAGTCTTGCCTTGATATTCCTGAAGATGAGGGAGGCAATGAATAAAATAGGTGCCAGTGAGTAAAGTACGTGTTCAGCTGCTTCTGTGTGCCTTAGACTGGTGTTCAGGCTGGAAAGTTGAGGGGTTGAAAGCATGAAATTTGCACATGTTGTGTGACTTGGTTTGGCTCTCAGTGCTGTTGGAGATGACTTCAGGAACTGCTTTGCAAAATGAAGAATGAGTATTGTGTTCTAAGGCTGAGCTTTCCAGCCTGAATTCATTATTTAACAATTTATGGAATATATAAAACTTTTAAGCAGACATTTGTTCCCCGTCGTGAGAGTTTAAACCAAATTCTCTGGTTTTTACACTTGGAAAGAGCTGCTTAAAACACTCTTTCAGGCACAAGCAATCAAGGCTTCAAACAATGAAGGCATAGCTGGGACAGAATGATTTTGTGTTCATATCAGCTCTGGTCCCCACTGGATCTTGTGATGAAGTGCTAGCAGGGTGTCATATTTTGCAGGTTGAGATTTCTTGGAAAGGTGATGGGCTTCCCCAAGTAGACCTGCAGCAAGGAGGAGTATCCATGCTCCTTGCTGATCCCCCAGCAACCCTTTCTCCAAGGCTACAGGTTCCATACAATTTGGCAAAAAAGGTCTTCCTTGTCATTTTTCCCTAGTTGGTATAATTTTGCCAGAATTAAGGGTATCAGACATCTTGTTGTAACTCAGTTCTGCATAAAGTCTGGGATCTTTTAACTATCATTTTCTCAGACTGTCTGTCTTCAGGAAGGTAGGTGTGCTGGCATTTTGAGTGCTATAGTTCATGTTAGGGTATAATCAGAGTTTTTAGCCAGATGGCCCTACATATTTGAGTGAACTGTGTTTAAATCCGTACAAACTGTGACTGCAGCCACTTCATGGAAAAAAGAAAGGTGCATGTCTCTGAGACCTTCATGTTTAACTGGTACATTAATGTTATCAGATTGTTATAATTGAAGGAGGTTTTTTTGAATCAAACTACCCTGATCAGTTCCTGCTGCCAAGCTTACTTTCACAACTGGGAGGAAGTAGACAATTTTCCAGGTTAAAAGCTATTCTTCTAAGTTACATATATGTTGTGGAGTTTATGGCAATTATGCTGGGCTTCTTTCTGAGTAAATCTAGTAAAATAGTAATTCTGACTGATTCTGTCATATCTTTGATGAGAAAGAACAGAGTTTGGATTTAGGCACTGTTAATTAGATGATACAATATAAATACAATGTAAATATAAATACAATATAAAGCTTTTCAGTTACCACAGTCTGTTTTTCATATCTGTGCTTTAAAAATGCTATGTTGATTTTAAGTGTGAAATGTGCATGTAAGAATACAATGGAATTTGGATTTTTAACTTGTCAAAGCAAATTTATTTGCTCTATACTTTAGGATACTACAGTTGAATCAAAATATATCCCTAAAATTAACACAGTCTTGATGTGAGGAAAATAGCTTGAGTAGAACTATTCGTAGTAATGCAAATGAAGGCACACATGCAAGAGCGTGCTCTTGGAACTCAAATGTGATATTTCATGGGTTTTTAAAAGACAGCACTCAAGGTATTTGCTTCTGTATGAGGCTTGTGAAGGTGTGCTCTCTACTTATAGTTATTTTAATTCAGGAGAATAGCTAAGTATATGTAAGCTAAGTATAGGAGTATATGTTTTATACTACATATAATTTGGTATAAATGTGGATTGCAGACGAAAGAAGTTTTCTCATCACTTCTGTTGATACTAATCTGATGATTGTGTGGCCTGGATGTTCACTGACTGGTTGGACACCAAAAAGTGGAAAAAAGCGTAGTTTGTTGATTCAGGAAACTGAAGCAACACACACAGCAGCCACATGACTACCAGATCTGGTCGAAAGAAGGGAATGGGACAAAACTGTAACGGTGAAAGGTGGGTTTATTGCTTTTGGCAGCAGCCCACAGTCACACTGGATTAGGTGGAATATGGTGGGGAAAAAAGCTTTCTTACAGAACCTGAGTATTGAAATTCCTATAAGGCCATAGGGATTTAAATAGCTCCCTAAGTTGTGATATAGTTTGTGAACTTTAGGTATTCATTTAGCTCAGGTCACAGTAATGTAAACATAATAAAAAAAGAGCAAAGTTGTCAACATAAATGGTGGAAGACTCAGGAGCTTTTGAAACAAGCTAGAAATCCAGGCTGTTAATTAACCCAGCATCTGTAAAGAAAATCTGCTGACCTCATCACCAGCAATGTAACTTTCAGCAATGTCATGGAAGTCTCAAAGCATGTGAGGTATTAAAGACTTTACTGTTCTTTCAAGCAAGAATGTTTTTTCATCTGGCTTTTGTGGTGCCTATAGCTTGTTACTGGCCCCTTGTAGAATCAATGTTTGGAATTGTTCACATTGATTCAGTGAGTTAGCTGAAAGAAATTGCCTATGAACCTTTTTCGAGAGAAAGCTTGGCGGGGAAAAAAAAACCATTAAAAATCAGCTTACTTCCTGTAAACTGTTTTTTGGGAGGAGTTTACACTATACACACACAGATATATATATATATATATACAAACAGATGTATATGTGCACAAACACTTGGCAATCTCATTCTTAGTTGCAGTCTTCTTATTCATGCTCATCCATTTTGGATGAGCTGCCATATCCTGAAATTTATTCAGATTGTTAGGTCAGGTATGGAAAATAATTGGTCTAGAGATCTTAAGGTTCACTTTCAGTCTCTGAGGACAGAATTGGTTTTGCTTCTGCCAAGAGATGCTTTTCTGTGATCGCTTTCAGGATAAGGAAAATAGTCAATTGCAGCTACTATTATTTTTATGAAGTTCTGCTTGAATTCTGTAACCACAATGGTTTTAAGAACCATTTTGGATTTTGTTTTCAGGGTTTAAAGAAGATTTCTACTTGACTCATGAGATAATGCGACCTTTCTTATATCCAAATCTTTGAGATCAGAAGAAAGGAAAATTTCATACTCTTGATGTCAGGTAAATTGTGTAATACTATTGAAGGCAGATATTAAGCAGGCTGCATTGAAATGTTTAAATAAGGATAAGGGATTTGCCTGCATTCAGGGCACCTGCTCAGAAAGATTAATTGAAGTTGTGATATGAATAATAGAAAAGAAGACCTCTTCCTAAAATGAACTGTTCTGATTTGATTGGAAGAAGCAGCTTCAGGGTAGTGTGAAGTTTTGTTGCAACCTTATCTGCAGTGCTTTCTCTTTGTTCAGTTGCAAGTTAAAGCCATGGCTGTATGCAAGGTCTGAGTAATGAAATGTGGTTTGGCATGTTACAACAGCCAGTGATCCCATCTTTCTTGGAAGAACTGCTTTTAGTCCTTTCAGCTGTATTGCTTCTGTGTGAAAATCAGATCTTTATCCAGCTTGATTGTCTTCAATTTAGGAGCTTGGAGCATTCTTAAAATTTTTGTGAAAAGCAGATTCACTAACACGCCCTCTTAAATGATATTATGAGGCTGCTGCTTATACTCAATGATCCTTGTGGGTCCCTTCCAACTGAGCATATTCTGCAACTCTGTGATCCAGGAAAGGCTAAGCCAGTGTTTACCAGAAAAACACTTGAGTCCTGGTGGTTCTTGATGTAGTGTTTTGACACTTTCTCTGACTCCCTGCCACAGGGCGTTCTCCCTTGATGGAAATGTAGGTCAGTCTCAGCAGCTTCGGGGTGACTCTCAGAGTCTTATTTCAAAACTTGTTTTCACCTGTGATTTAAGTAGAGAGGAGGTTTTTTGTTGGGCATAGCTGTGCCTCAGCTCTGTTCCATTAACTTTATTGCAGGCTATAACTTAAGGCATATGAACAGGTAAGCAGTGGAATCCTGACATTTTATGGCACTGCAGTGATATTCATCAGATACCAGTAATTAAACCTGAGGTTTCACGAGGGGAGTTCAGATTTTCTGATTTTGTTTTCTATCGATCTGGAATTAACTTTTGTAACCTCAAAGGAAAATAAATGTGTGTTTTCAAGTCAAAGGATACTGATGCTTACTTTCTAGAGACTCTCAATATATTTTGATACTGAAATGTGCATTGTTTGTACTGCATCAGTAATATTAAACAAATTTATTACAGAGGCTGTACTGTGTAGTATTTCCTCAATACTTCAGTTCTGACCTGATTTTCAGCAAGACTTGGATTATTCCTATGTGTCATTGTCAAATTTAAGTCCTGAGATGCAGTTTATTTATAACTACAGTTTTTATTTATAACTGTTGTTTGTAGTACGCAAGATAAAAGATTGTACTAAATTTGTAAGATGACTAAACGTGCTTCCCTTCCTGCCCCAATCTGTTGCTAGTTCAGCTTTCAAAAATGCATCAGCACTGTGTTACCGTACTGCACGTACAAGCACGAGTCTGAGCCCCACTGGGATTTCCCAACTGAGCTGCTCAGTGCACAGGAGACACTTTTACTTGTGCTCCATCTCTGTCCTTTATCAGAGTGCTCTAGGCTGTGTGCACTGGGCTAGAAAACAAGGATTGCATACATGTTTTGCTGCTGTTAATGTTTTTGAGCCACTGTAAATTACTGCTCATGACTTGTTCCTTTGAAAGGCTGGTGGAATATGGGAATAAAACTGGAAACAAGTAGAGCAAATCATGGCTCAGGTAGTGTCTGACTCTGTTAATTTTTATGATTAGGTAAGCTTCAGTGGCCTTGTTTTGAAAAATCCATATAAAAAATAATGTTCCAATGTGTAACTTGTTCTCTCATTTCTCCTCTGTGGAGAATAACATGTTAGCAGCATCAGGAGGGGTAGAAATCTACCCTGTAGTACTTAGAAATTTAGCATTTGTTTCTAATGCAGACTATAATTATGGCCTCATCTTTCTAGAAAATGACCTAAAATTTATTTCATGTTTTGCCTCATTGAATGACATTTTCCTCATTGTGTCTCACTGCAAAAGCATTATGGTAGTATATAACTGATTTCCTACAAGACCTCTTCCTTCCTTGTAGCTTTGTTTGAGGTGTGATTTTTTTAGCCTACGGAAAGGTATTTAAGAGCTATCCAAATAGTAAATCCTTGGTTTTCACTTTCAGAAATCATTTAGCACGACTTTGAAGGGTGTGCAGACAGATCACTACTAACACTGTAAATAGATGTCTTTCAAGATTTGCCAACATTACACGTGTAGCACTCAATCTTGAGTTTCAGAAGTAATTCCTAAGTAAATTGATCCGTGAATGCAATTTCATAATATTGATAAAATGCCGAGTGCTATTCTGTAATAAGATGGCTGCACAGTTACGGGGTTTTTCTAAGGTAATGGTTGGAGTGCTTGTGAAAGACCCAACAGTAAACTGAGAGAGGCAGCATGAGGACAGCGCAGGTGATGTCCCAAGTTTCTGGAGCCTCTGCATGCCTGGCTCTGGGTAGCTTTTTTTATCTCTAAGTTGGAGACTGAGCAGATCCGAGAGGTATCAGAAGAATTTCACCTTCTGATGAATTAAATTGAAGCATCTTGTACGATCACCTGGTAGATTTTTTCTGCCCCTGCAGTGGTGAAGTACATTTGTTTCCTTATTCCCTCACTGGTGTGAGAGAAGAGAGGCTTCCAGTTCCATCAGATGTGGAGAAGGATTGAGTGTGTATGGTTGTGGTGGTGTAGAAAGTGCAAAATGAAAAGTTGTCTTCTTTACCTGCGAGTTTGTGCTGAAGCTGCAATTAAACTCTGAGATTTAATGGCTTCATTTTATTTGGACATAATTGCCTTACTTGTTGTCTCTTCTGGTCTCTTCTGTAATGTCTCCTGTGGACTATTTGTACTCTGGGCTGAAAGAGATGTAGCAAAACAGTTTATTCAGAGGCTCTTCAGATGCATTTGAAGTAGCATCAGGTAGTTTTCAAGTGGTTATACTTAATCCATTGAATAACATTCTCTGAGTTTTTTTTCTGAACATTTCCCTGTGTAAAACTTGCAGAGCTTCTATGAAAGGTTCAACTTTCGCCTTCACAAAGAGTCACAGTAATGGAGAAGCAAAACAAAACTCATAGCTGCTTTTAGCCTTTCATTTTAAAAACGTTTGTAATGGATTTAAAACTTTGAATTCTGGCAACAGCATGTAAGGGACATGTATTTATTTTGCTGTCATTGTTCTTCTTTAGCAGTGTTATAGATATATGCTAGGATCTGTCCAACTTTCTTTGGTTTTAGTCCATTAAACTCGATTTCAAGTTATAAAGTATTCTGGCTTTTTACACTGCCCTGTGTTCTTGAGGAGGTATGGACCTAGCACTATGTAGTTGTAATGAACTGGTCCAAACTGTTCTCACAGACTCAGAGAATCATGGAATGGAATGGTTTGGGTTGGAAGGGACCTTAAAGATCACCTAGTTCCAACCACCCTGCTGTAGACAGGGACACTTTCTCCTAAACGAGGTTGCTGAAAGCCTGGCTGTGAACATTTTCAGGGTCATCCACAGCCTGACTGTGAGCACTTTCAGGGTCATCCACAGCCTGGCTGTGAGCACTTTCAGGGTCATCCACAACCTGGGCAACCTGCTCCAGTGTCTCACCACCCTCACAGTAAAGGATTTATTCCTATTATCTAGTCTAAACTGACCCTATTTCTGTTTAAAGCCATTCTCCCTTGTTGTGTCATTACAGACCCTTGTAAAAAGTCCCTCTCCAGCTCTTTTATACCCCTGTTAGGTCCTGGAAGGTGCTATAAGTCCTCTCCAGAGCCTTCTCTTCTCCAGGCTGAACAACCCCAGCTCTCTCAGCCTGTCTGCATAGGAGAGATGTCCTCTGGTCATCTTTGTGGCTTTCCTCTGGACTTGTTCCAACAAGTGCATGTCCTTCTTACGTTGAAGCCCCCAGACCAGATTGCAGTACTCAATATAATGAATATATGATGCAAGATTGCAAAAAGATCAAATTCTGCGAAGAATGTATGTGAGTACTGCATTCTGGTCTGGGGCCTTCAACGTAAGAAAGACATGCACTTGTTGGAGCAAGTCCAGAGGTCAGAGCAGAGTCATGTCTTTATAGTCATGTGTTTGTAAAACAGCTTTAAAAAGTCTAGGTACTACACTTATTTATTTTTTCTTACATCTGACTTTGATGGGGCATTAAAAATCGTTGATAGTTTTAATTCTATTTCCTATGTAATTTTCCACTTTATTTCTGTTGTGGTTTGACCCCAGCTGGCACCTAAGCCCCATGCAACTGCTTGCTCACTACCCCCACAGTGGGCTGGGGGAGAGAATCAGAAGGGCAGAAGTGAGAAAACTCATGGGTTGAGATATTCAGTTTAATCAGGAAAGCAAAAGCCCCACACGCAAGGAATTAATTCACCACTGCCCATGGGCAGGCAGGTGTTCAGCCATCTCCAGGAAAGCAGGGCTCCATCACCTGTAGCAGTGACTAGGGAAGACAAATGCCGTCATGCTGATCATATTTTAACAACCTGTCCTATTCTTTTTCTGTGTCTTTAGGTAACAGGATAGTAAGACTCTGTTTGTATTTAAAATATATGATGTTTTTGGGGAGTTTCCACAATCTAAATAATATATGGAGTCACATTAGCTGAGAGTTTGCATAGTGAATGCCTTAGTTTAGGGAAAGGATGATGCATTCCATGTGGAGTAGACATTCTGAGCTGCTGTTTAGAGTCTTCATTAAATTACTGGAGATGGTATGCCTTCCTAATATTATGCACTCAATTTTAAAACTGTTTGAGGCATGATCCAACAAAAGGAACAGAATGTATTAGTAGCTCATTAAAATTCAAATTGTCCTTAATTCATAGCCTGTGTCATACCCCTCATGGTTTTATTCTGCTTCTAATGTTGCATAACTTGGTTGAAGCTAATGCTTTATTTTAAATTCTATAGTACTCCTTTCTGGGGTAATTTGTTTTCAAATGAAAGACAAAAAGAATTCTTAATTTAAATGTTTGTTAATAGAATAAAACATGAGGTTTCCTTAGAAGGCTAATGTCTAATCATGGGCATCAAGTGTTCTATTTTATTTGTCTTATGTTCTGCAGCAATATATTCTGAGGGGTGAAGGAGTTACCAGTGTTTTCAAAATTAAAAACAGGAGGTTTTATTTGTATGTATTCATAACAATTTGTACAGATATAGCTGAAAGGTACATATAGAAGGGCAGGTAAAAGGAATATTAAAAAACAGGTCTCATACTATCAGTTCTTTCATTTATCTTGCCTGCATCAATGAATCTTTCCAAAATAATTTCATACTGAACGCTTTATTAAGAATAGCACTCAAAAATGCCAAGCCAGTTTTGTTATGAAGCACCCTTGTGTTACGCTTGGCAGCCTTTTACGTGTTGGTGAACAAGTGTTGTGGGTTCAACCAACCGGCAGCCGAGTGCCAGTGCAGGGACACTCGAAAATTGTTACCCCAGAAGGGCTGAGCTCTGGGGGTGAGAATAGACACGTTTCGGTATGGCAAGGTGGAGATTCACCTTCTGCAGGACAGAGCAGGAGGAACACCTTGCAGTGGGGAGGAGTGTCCCCGAAAAATTCCTGTAAGCCTTCCTGTTGGTGCTAAAAAGTTCCCATTCAAAGACAGAGCTGAAGTGTTTTGATACATTTATACTTCAGACAGTGTAATGCTGTATAAACATTGTAGTCCCTGATCACTTGGCTGACGTTTATACCAGTTCATTGATTTGAGCTCAGTAAAATAAAATCTTCTGTAAAACCATGATAAAAGGCAAGGCTGAAGATGAGAGATTTCATACTACAGTAGTAGATCCTGTGGCTATCCCAGCATGATATTCCTGGTGAATGACACATTGTTACTGCTTTTCATAGAGAACTGCTAACAGGCTTCTCTTGACTTTTTTACAAATATTCTTCCAAAAAGTAGAGAAGCAATTGGTGGGTTTGTATTACTATTGTAGCTGAAGGTCTACAGTCAGAGACTTATTTTCTGGTCTAGGGAGCAGTGCAGCAGAAGGAATAAAACATTTTGGTTTTAAAGTAGCAAAGTAGACTGAAGGAGTGGCAAACATGGGGATAAAATTACTTGGCTTATGATTGAATTTTTCATCTGAAATTCATAGCATTTTGTGAAAAGCTATTTCATTTTTCAAGAGATACCAAAGAAATAACTTTTTCAGTTGGCGTGCTTTGCAAGTTTTTTTTTACATGTGAAATAAATCAGGATAACATAGGGATGTATGGAAGCTTTCCATAAAGATTTTATAATGTTCAGTTCAGTGTGATGAATAATTAAATTTGGCAAAGTTGTATAACAAGTTGGTATAATATTGAAGGCAGATAGTGCCTGATCCTACTGCTTCAGTTCTCAGAAATGATTTCACAGAAGCCCTTGCAGGTATTTCTTCATTTGCACCTGGACTTACTGATCCTTTCTGAGATGTCTGTGCATGCTGGGCTCTTGTCACCACCTCGGAGCTGAAATGCCAGTTTGCTGTGAAAGCTGCTCTCTCTGAGAAGAGCTCTGGCTGGCTGAGTTATCCAGCAAATAAAATATTAACGTTGAGAGCCTAGTCCTGGCTGACATTCCTGGTGTCACTGTTTGGCATGCTGACACCGTGATCCTGTTGTATTGGCAGGCTGTTCCTTAAGCATTGCTTCTGTATATTTAGAGTAGAGGATATGCACTCTGTGCTCCTCAAGCCCTTGGACAGTGCTGCTGTTAGGATGATAGTCATGCATACTCGTTAATGTATTTTTGTAGCGTTTAGATCAGGTTACGTTACAGTGAACTGGCTCAACAATTTGGGATCTCATAAAAGCTTTTTTGTTGGAATGGAGCTCTCTTGAATATATTTCCTTTTCCACCTTAGTGTTTTCCTTGCATTTGAGATCTGCATATATCTCTTTAACTTTGATTATTGAAGGATTAATAACATGAAATCTTACACAAGTAACTGTGTCACTTTTAAATGTGCAGGAGGAACAGATCTCTGCAGACAACACTTAAATTTGTGGTTATCTTTTAGAGCAGAATTGGAGTTTTTTCAGAACTGTGGTCAGTACTTTGTGTATAGTGTATTGATTTTTCTAGAAGATAATTAAAACATCATTTGTTTTAAAATAGCGTTGCAAAATGTAAAACTTTTGGCTGCATATGGGGTTACTTGAAGTATATGTCATAGTTTACATATGCTGTTAGGACAGCTAAACCTGTGGTTTTCCATGCTAATTTTGGAATGTGAATATAATTCTCTGTTAATCTGATGAACTTCAGATCACTTTGAACATGTATAAAATGTGCACTGTGTACTCCTTTGTCACACTCCGCATGCAATTGATGTATCAGGAATGTTAGTATCAATAGTCAAGAGATAAACCTCAGACTTTTCAGCTCTAACTGAAGGCCTGAACTTTACAAATGCGTGCTTTAATTTGGTTTACAGGTGTAAAACGAAGGTGTATGCAGACAACCTTCCCACGACCAGCGTTGTCATTGTGTTTCACAATGAGGCCTGGAGCACCCTGCTGCGGACCGTTCACAGTGTGATAAACCGCTCCCCGCGGCACATGCTGGAAGAGATCGTCCTCGTCGATGATGCCAGTGAAAGAGGTGAGGATGACATCGATGCATTAGCTTCCTGCTCTTTATACTTCAGAAACTGAAGCTGACTTGATGTGGGCTTAGCCCTCCTTAGCAAAGCACAGCACCCGGGGCAGGGGAAGGCAGAGGGAGCACTGCCCATTTTGAAATACAGATGGCTCGTTCATCACTGAAAGCTGGTGTAAGTGTGTCAGTCTGGTTACTTTTCTGTTGGCAGCATGGACTTTGTGTTTGCTAGTGGGTTTATTCTATTACAGTTTTAGTGTTTTCCATTTAGAATTTTAGCATGTTCGTACAGCTTGAGGGCGTTTAGTACTTGAATCATCTGGTGAGTAATAGCAAAGGCAACTCTGTTGCACACATTTAAATTTACTATCGCTGCCACCCTTAGGCTTGGTGTTCAGAGGGATCAATTTTGATTATTCAGTTCATGGGAAGTTAAAATTCAGTTTCTATGCTACAGAAGGTTCCACTTCTTAATAAATAGTATTCCAGATGAAAACTCCGTGCTACAGAATCAAACTTGCCATGTGTAATAAGCAAAACTTGAAGCTGGTTTTTTTCTTAAAATATAATATTATTTAGATTTTAATCTTCATAGTATTTTTAGATTACAGTATATTAGAAATAAAAATAATATTCTATATAATACTTAACATTTAATTTTGGTTAATAGTTGATATTTGGCTTGTTCTTTGCTTCATATTTCTTGGTGGTATGGGTTATGAAGTACTTTTTTTTCTTGTGTTGCTAAATGGAGGTGAGAGGGTAGTACAGGTTTTTTTCATCCAAAACATGTCTTTATTTTTATATTGATCCACCTTTTTTTTCTATATTTCTATTTTGAAAGTTTTCTCCTAGAACTAATGGCTAGTAGGCCACCAGAGAAAAAGTCTTGACAGTCATCAGTTGTAGGCTGTTGCCTGTATCAGAAGGAATTCCCATGTGTCAGACATAGAAGGGTTTTACACACAGCATGCTGACATCTCAGCCTGTTGTTTCTGAATACAGTGATGTGAAATTCATGTTTGGCTGCTTATGGTAATTCCAAATTCAGAATAAGATGTCTGATTGCTGTCCAAACAACGAGATCTGCCAAAGAGCTGCATGTATGAAGGGAGACACTAGATTTGCTCTAAGTAGCACTATGATACACGGGTTACAGTGGCTAATGGGAGGTTTTAGGATAGTTAGGAACTGATGCCTTGGGTGGCTACCTAGAAACAGAGACTAGACAGGAGTAAGGGAATAAGGTAGGTATTTATTTGAAAGGCCTTCAAAGGTACACCCTGGAGAGCCAGAGGCTACAGCCAAAATGGACCCCAAGATGGACGACGAGTCACGAGTTCTTCACACTTTTATAGGTTTGGTTCATTTGCATTTCAGCATAAATTCACCAATGAAAACTTTAGCTAATGATGTAGCTTCTTGGATTTCTCCACCTCTCCAGAGGCCCTAGTTTATACCTTTTGGGCCTAGGACAGCCTAAGTGTCCTTGAACAAGCTCAGAAAGGCTTTGTTATGTCTATCTGGCATAAGAGAGCAGCAACTAACAGGCTACAAGCAACTTCAGAGTTACACACTAGGCAGTACAGGATTTAAAAATATAAAAGCTAGAACCTAAGGCATCAGAACCATTTTCCGTGGTTGACAGGAGCTTTTGTAGCTGAAGAGCATTAGAAGTGGATTTTGCACTAAGGTGGTAGAAAATAGACTGAGTTGCTTCGTCAGCTTAGGGGTGTGTGTGTGATGCCTGGCGTGTTAGCTGGCCTGTTCCATGCTGAGTAGGTGTGGAGCACAGCTGTTGTGGAGTAGCTGAGGAGAGATCCCATCAGCCAGCGGCGCTCTCACCTATCTGCTTTCCTGAGGAAGCGCAGCTCATGCACTCGGGTTGCTTTTGCACTTGCCTCTTTCCTCCTTTCCTCTCTCAGGCACTCTCGCTTGCTTTCGCTTTTCTTTTTTTACCCAACTCTAAGTGCTTCAGCTAATTCCAGTGCAATTTAGAAGAAAGGACAGAAGCATTAAATACAATTACATTCCGGCAGCAGAGGAGAAATGCCTATGCAAAGTGCCACATAAATGTGTTCCAGATTAAATGAGAGGCATGATCAACTTTTGCTTTTTGAAAGGCACAACGTCAAATTTTTGCTTTTTGCACTTGTAGGTAATTTGTAATTATACCCCTTGATTTGTTGTAGTTTTTTAACCTTTGTAAAAAATTCCACATTTTATTTATCAAAACAATTCTTGGCACTAATTCAAATCAGTGCTAATTATTATTTGTGGCAGGTCTGCTTTCAGTGTGACCTAGAAATAAAGAGCAAGCTAATATTAGAATGATGTAGACATCATATTACTTATGTTTTGCCTCTTCAATTTCTCTTTTAGAAAAAAATCAATTTCAGTGTAGCAATAGAGATGTCCTCACTATGAATCATAGAATTATAGTCCACTTAAAAAGGCATGTGGCTTTCTCTGGATAAATTTTCTGTTTCTGGGTTTGGTAATAAAAACAAATGAACTTAATTCCAGGCTGAAAGATAGAGCATTTCATACTTTTTTTGGTGGTATTACTGAACCTGTTCCAGTATTCCTTTTTGAAGCCTGTGATCTTCATTTCAGATCACTTAGGCATCTTTTATTTGTTGTTATTTTCAACAGTTACTGAGAAGGGGTTTTTTTGTTCTGTTTTCCGAGAACTTGCTATAGTTCCATCAAGCATGCTAAATTTAACGTTGAACAAAACAGAAGGGTGTGATGCCTGAAGATGTGAAGGGTTTGTGTTTGCTACGTAAGCATTCTGTTTGTGTTGCATTAAACCAGCGTACTTTTCCAGAAGAAGACAATGTTCAGCCTGAGTATTGTATATTGAATTCTAACTTCAGAGTCATTTTAATTGGAGTAAAGTAAGCGTGCAGTCTGCCTGAAGCACACTTTGTACCTGCTGGTGTCATGCTCTTAGAAAAATGAATTTGCATGATATCATGTATTTATTTACAGCCAAAAGAAGAGCGTTGGAGAAACAAGACGTATCTGTAACATTGTTCTCTAGTTACTGATCAGAATTGCAACTTTAGTTTTTAAGCATTGCTCTTTGGTAACTAGTTCAAAACAGTTAACAGGAGAAATCAGGATTAGCTGGTCTTCCAAACTAGGTCAGCACCCAGCAGCAAGTGTGGTAGGCAGATTACATCAGGATAGACCACAACCACAGAACTTAGTTACAGAGATACAGGTCAAAGCAAAGCAACTGCAATGAAATCCTGCCAACAATACTTACAAAAAATATTCATACTTCTTTAAAAAACATGTTTGCATGCTTATAAAAATGATAAATCTGTGTTTTATTGTTGTTTAATTTTAAAAAAGGTTTGAAACTTAATTTTTCATTTATATTCATATTGATGTGACTCAATAATAGAATTGGCAATGTATTTTTCAACTAATGCACTTAGTTGACTTGAACAGAATATATTTGCTCTTTTGGCTTCCTTAGTTCCGCTACTGCCACAGAAGATGGTCAGTCCTAGGTAAAACTAGGCAGACTTTTGACAGAGAAAAGTCTTGAAAAGAATATCCACCACAAAGAGTTATATCTATAAAACTACATGAATTAATATTGTTCCAAATTAGAAGTATTGTGGAGATGTTTGGGGTTTTTTTAAAATATTATCAAACCTCACTCTGTTTGAAGTATATGAAGCAATGCTGAAAAATTAGTCAGCTCTAATCCTGGGTCACTTAAAAGCAGCTGACTCTGTAATGCATAAAACTTCTCATCTCAGTGTTCAATATAGAATTTAGTATAAATACGACCAACAGGTTTGTATAAAAAATCATCTCCACGGCTTGATCCTGGTGTTTCTTGTAGGCCAAAATGTATTACATTCATTAAAAGATTATTCAAATATGTGCTTTTTTCTTTAAGGGAAAAAACCAATATCTTACCTTATAAGAAACTATTATTAGTTTCTGGGTGCATGCATGACTAATCAAAAAAGCTAGATTCTTGCTACTTGAACAAAGGGAACAATTTGTAAGGGATGTGTATTGCTATTAGAGAGGGTGTTCTGGAGGGAAAATAGCTGCTTAGATTTGAGCCTTTTACCCCAACTGCTGGTAGCAGAGGAACTTTGGAAATCTTGATGCATGAATTATTTACTCTGCTTTTATAGGGGTGAGACATCAAGCTTTATCTTTTCTGCTTATTCTGCTGAAGCTCTAGTAATATTTTAAGGACACAGTTACTGAAGGTCTGTCACAATGTTTTGTTTCTGGGAATAGTCCCTTCTGAAGTTTCGAACAAGGTGGTAGTTCATAAGAATATTGTTATGGATGTGGTTAAACGTGGGAGAAGGACTGTTCTTAACCTTATTTCCTCCATAGTGCAAACACTGCACACATCTGTGATTCTTTCTTAGAGAAAAAGAAGTTGAAAAGTACTTGATAAATTGAAATTTTAAATACTTTACAAAGAAAATGTAGGTAGGATTCAAGATTTTTATATGCAATATATTGGGCATGACTTTCTGTAATGTAAGTTTGTGCTTTATGCTAGTTCTTGACTGGCTGCAGTTGTATTATTGCAATCTTTCTCTCTTCCCCCTGCCAGAATTTTACCGTTCCATTAATGTAACTACATTCAAGAACCAATGTCACAGCCCATATTCATTCATTTAAGTTTAAAGTGGATGGAACTACTTTAAAAGCTTATCAGTACTACGCCTGAAATGTGCAGAGATTGTTGATTTGTGTGACTTGTTCATCAGATGGTGAGCACAGAGAGAAATGCTGCACACTATGTCTATCATGGAAGCCATATACACTAAAACTATAATCATTGTCATGATGCTAGTTCTTTTAAATTAGTGGCTTTGGAAAGCTACACTGTAAAGAGATAAGACTATATTTCATACAGACTCAGTCAAATGATCTCTGTGCTCAACTCCAAAAGCCTTGCAAAATGACACGTACACTTGGTTTGTACTAATAAACATTTATTAATTTGAGTCTCTGTTCATATGCAAAATAAGAATTAACTTTCTTTGAGTTTCTCTAGAAACAAATATTTAGATGTATCAAACTCTTATGTAGTTTTAGCACAGTTTAGCTTTCAAGACATGTCAGAACTTATTTCTGTGGATTTTAGTGGCAGGCAAACAATGCACAGAAAAAAATGAGAAGGCAATTAGAACTCATTCATCCGTAGAAGTGGTGAGGAATGGTAATCGCCTTCAAGTCAGCCCTGCCTCTTGAGGTTAACAAAAGAGCCACTAAGAGTTCATGCTGAGCTTTTCCAATCCCCTCCAGTGTCACGCTTATTCTTGTATGAGGTACTTACTACCTTGTGTGAAGTCCTACTACAGCCTTTGCGCTCTTGTAGTACAACTTTCAACTCCTGTGTCCTTTGAGTGTACACTCTAATATTCCATAGCTGTGCAATAAGATCATTTTGCCTTTTTTACACATTTAGAATCTGTGAGTTATTGCAGAAATCTATTTCTGTGACTGTCCATTGCATTCTCCCTCAGTTCTTTGTTCTTCTTTGGCATCATTTATCACAACGCAATAGCCCTTTGCAGTGCAAGTAATTTTGAGTCTCTAGGCATATGGTAATCAACTGTTGTATTCTGAATAACTTGTCCTTCATAATTCATGCTACGTTGAGATTTGTTGATGTTACAGATTCTCATTTATGTATAGCTGATGACCTTTTTTTTTTTTTAAGGTGTTATAGGGATAATTTAATAGGAAAAAATATTAGCCAGAAAACCCCAGAGAAAGCACAATTGAAAAATCAGTTTGATTGTGTTTTAAACTTCTCACAAAGAAATTATCTGTAAGTTGCATTACTGTAGGAGGCAATTCATCATGTTCACCTAGTCAAACCATTTCTGTATTTCCTTGGTAGAGAAGTATTATGTCCAAGAGCACTTATGCATGTTTTTGAAAGTAAGAATCACATCTTCTCTGCCGTAAAAACTTGCCTATCCCATCTGGGTTTTGTGTAAGCATTCTACCCTCTCTTCCTTTTTGTGTTTTCCATAATGAAGAAATAAAGAGCAGGAAGAATTTTCTGTGCTATCAAGTGAAACACTTGGGAGATGTGGAAAGGAGTATTGTGAAGTGTAGAATAAGCAGTAGAGGAAACTAGCTGAGAGAGTAGAAAAAGGATTGACAAGAAAAGAAGAAATGTGTCTAAATTCAAGTCTCTTCCTTAAAAAAAAAAAAGCTGAACTATTTAACTAACAGTTTTCATTATTTTGATCATTCTTTACAGACTTCTTGAAAAGACCACTGGAGAGTTATGTGAAAAAGTTAAAAGTACCTGTTCATGTGATTCGAATGGAACAGCGTTCTGGATTGATTAGAGCAAGATTAAAGGGGGCTGCTGCTTCTAAAGGCCAGGTCATCACCTTCTTAGATGCTCATTGTGAATGTACAGTAGGCTGGCTTGAACCTCTGCTGGCAAGGATCAAAGCTGACAGGTAATTATCCATCTGTTTGCCCATGTTGGGGTTTCTCCAGTTATTAAGAAATTTTCCAAGTATTACAAAACAGCCTATGAGCAAATACCTACTTTCGGAAGGGCTGAATATATTCTCATTGGTGTAAGGATAAAAGGCTAATTCAGTTAAACTTTTAAAAGTGAAACTGTTTCAAGCGAAGTCTATATTAGGTTGCATGGAATAATGTGTTAAATAGCGGGAGCAAGGTTAAAAATTAAGGAATTAAGGGAATTTGAGGTCTTCAGTCTGCAGCGTGGCCTATTCCTTCATGGATTTGGGAAGATATTCTTTGAGAAAAAAATGGAGCCCAGATCTCAAGTAGCACCAACACTGTGAGCAAGAACTGTTTTCAGGCTCTCATTGTGATTTATTTATTACGAAATGGTTTTGATTGTAGAAATCTGTGCTGTGTCTTGGTCTTCTGGGATGTATTTTCTAAAGTTAGAATAATTACTGGAATCATGATGATCTACACTTACATCAGTGATGGAAATTGTATTGGGGACGAAAGTGAGAGAATTGTCTGCTTTATAAAATATTCATACATCTGAACAGTAGCTTTAGTTGCGCAATAGTCTGTTAGTAGACAACATATTAAATAGAATAGATATTAAATATGGTGTTAAAGATCCCTAGTTTTTATGGTTATAGGTAAAAATCACGCTTAAAATTTGGTGTTACAAAATATAGTGTTACATAGTGAGTAAGCTACAAATAGTGAAGAATTGTTGTTCAGCACTGTGCAAAAACGCAGTAAACTTTGTTTTCATTAATCAGGTTTTGTGAGACTACAATACATACATAGTTACAATCTGCAAATGCCTCAACTTAAGTCCTTTGAATTCAGTTGCAAGCAACCTCTGAATCTTTTTAAAGAGCTTCCCATGAGAGGAAGCCTGCTTGTGCATGGTCACTTAAGTGTCTTTAAGATGATTAGAATTGGTTTCTGTGAATATATGTATTAATAATGTCAGGACACTGGACAACAAGGCCACTTTCTGTCAACTATGATGTAGTAGTAGTACTTTGTTAACAATGACTATCATCTCTTAGTCCTGAGGGTATATAAAAATACTTACCCAGAGTTAATGCCCAAGTTTTAATTTCAAAACATGGAAGTTACTTTGACTGCTCAACTAGAAACAAGAACCTCTTGTTTTTCTATCTAATCACTCTATAGCAGTGAGAAAGTCGGGATCGTTATTTCCATCTGCAGAGGGATGAATATTTATTACTGGTAATAATGCAAATATGATTTAAAAAAAGATGTGGCATGGCCAAAATTGTATCAGAATCACAATTAGCAAGACAGAATTTGAGTATGTTTCCTGTTAATAATTTATTGAATAGTGCTGTTAAGAGATGGCATTATAAAAATTTCAACTTTATGTGTTAAAAACAATATTGTCAAAAAACATGTTTGGGTTTTTTTTTTACTTTTGGTTAATAGATTTTGTTTCTTTCGTTTTCCTAGGAGGACAGTAGTGTGTCCCATCATTGATGTAATCAGTGATGACACCTTCGAATATATGGCAGGTTCTGACATGACCTATGGTGGATTCAACTGGAAGCTGAATTTTCGTTGGTACCCTGTTCCTCAGAGAGAGATGGATCGACGGAAAGGAGACCGAACTCTCCCTGTTAGGTAATGAGAAATTATTAAATTGATTAAAATACTTCTACTGATGTTTGCTCATCTTTTTATGCTAAACTTAAAAGTAAGTGCTTAATGTTGTTAAGTACTTAGTTAAGCATTGTAGCATCTTTTTTGTCTGGTTGAAGGAACAACATAAATGTTTTTGCGTGGATTGGTTGTCAGTAACTTTCGGTAGCAATGAAGGAATCAATCAATTTGTCACTTTGAAAATATTTTTCAGTTCTATCTTAATTACTGCAGAATTACTAGTTTTCAGATAGCACTTATAATGATGCACAAGTTTTTAACAAAGCTTATTTTTATTTTTTTTTAATTGAACCTTATTTTTATCTTTTATTCTAACAAAGTAAACTGTATTTTATAAATATGCATTGATTTTTGGTATATGTGTGTATGTATATATATTTGTGTATGCGCATTCATATGCAAACTTTAAGTCTTAAAAAGGGGGATAGAAGGTGAATTTGTACTTGGATATCATGTAGGTTTATGGGAAAGGTAATGAGGAAGATAGCTTGTGTGTAATATGTACCTTTTAACAATTGCAAACATACATTTTCTGTCCTTGCTTTTCTGGAAACTGGGCAATATTCACTTGCAGTAAAGCTCAGGATCTGGCCTCTGCTGTTTTGGTTTTTTTTGTCTTTGGTTTAAGAAATTAAGAGGTCTCAGGATATGGCTAATTGTATTCCTCCCTTCCCCCTGTTTCCTTTTTAGCAGGGGAGAAGACATATAAATTTTTAGTTAGATTGTGACCTAGCTTGTATTTTATATGTCTTTCAGAAAAAGCCCAAAACATTTCAGGAAAATAGCTAGTGATATAAAATCATTTATGCCAGAAGTGTAAATAATTGAACTACAAAGTTATGTCAGCAACTTAACATATAATTTACTTATTGTATATTTGTTGTCTAAAAAAAATTGAAATTTGGGAGATGTTTCTAAAGCTCTGAGAAACTACTAACAGAGTTTTATTTTCTACCAATAAGGAATCTCTAAGGAAAATCTGGATGTAACCCTGACCGTACAATTTTCTTGTATGAAGCAGTTAAAGTGAAAGCAAGCAGGCTGCTTAATGGCCTCCCAAAACTGTTTCAAGAACAGTAGCCAGAAGTATAATTTTCCTGTGTGAAACTGGTTTCTTTTTTATGAGTTACCAGCATTGGAGGCAGAAGTCTTTCTCAGGAATGACAGCAGCTTTCTAGGGATGCCAGTTTGAAGTGAGAATATAAGGAGAATTGCCACTACCTGATTCCATCTCTGGAAAATTTTGAGCTAGCAAGTACACCAACAGTAACAGAGTTTGAGTGGAAGCTTACTGAGAAGGAATATGTTAGGAACTTGGGAAATAAACAACTGTTTTGTCAGTGTAAGTGTGAAATGTATCTAAGTATGTTTTTGTAATGACTGATGTGCCTTTTTTCCCCCCCCCCAGGACACCTACAATGGCAGGAGGCCTTTTTTCAATAGACAGAGATTACTTTCAGGAAATTGGAACATATGATGCTGGGATGGATATTTGGGGTGGAGAAAACTTAGAAATTTCCTTCAGGGTAGGTAAAATTCTGCAGTGTTTTATTAATCATTAATTTATTAATCAGGACAGTGCATCTTGAGTTCTGTAAAACAAATCTGCCGCCTGCGCCAGTGTCCTCTTCTGATGCAGCCGGCACTTCCCTTCCCCGTTAGGTGCTTCCAGCAGAGATACACAAAGACTGTATCTGTCAGTGAAACATGCACGGTGAATAGTTGGTAGAGCTTTGTGATTAAGAGATTAAGATGGTTATTCTGAAGAGTGAGTGTTTGTATGTTAAAAGTAATTCGATTAGAAAAGCTGGTGGGGGAGCATCAGTTAAGGGTGATGTCATCAGTGCGTTGTTTAATGTGTCAATGAAACGTGAGCACCTCTGTTACAAACCCTGTCCTCTTGCTCTTTACTAACTTCATGATTTCATGTGTTCGTTTGGTTGTGGACCTAACCAGTGTTATTCTCATTTATGTTCCTGCCAAACAGCACCATTTCCTTTCATTTTACTTGTCAGCAGAAAGTACGTAGGTGGACTCTTCTGAAGTACTTCAGCTTTCTGAATCTGCCATTTTTCAAGGTCCAAAGTAAAACTGAAAATATTTTCAGAGACTTGGGAAGTGTATGGGTTCTTTTACGTGAAGATTCTGTTTTATAATGGACTATTTTAGACACCTGTTAGTTCCTGTGATTCATGTGAGCCTTTTCCTTCCTTTGTGGTCAGCTTGCCCCGTTCTTTAAAGTAATCTCTGGCTGATGCAGTATTGCTCCAGGGGCAGAAGTACTTTCTCATGCTGTCTTACTTGGGCTTGTGAGCATCTTTAGCTGTTGAGCAGGAAAAAACATGCAGATCTCTTCCATGCAGTATGCATTTGTTCTAGACCTCAGCTAATGTTGTTTCCCCACCTTGAACAGAAGCAAGTGATTAATGTTTCGGAACTTTTTTTAACAGCTTGTGACTATGCAATAATTGTTCTGTCGCTTCCAGATCTGGCAGTGTGGTGGCACTTTGGAAATTGTAACTTGTTCACATGTTGGGCATGTGTTCAGAAAAGCAACACCATACACTTTCCCAGGAGGTACAGGGCAGATAATCAACAAAAATAACAGGCGGCTCGCAGAAGTCTGGATGGATGAATTCAAAAACTTTTTCTACATTATTTCCCCAGGTGAGCAGGTCTTTGGTTATGAGAAATACTTATTAAGAATTAAAATGCTGCTACTACTGGGAAATAAAGTGAGTATTTATGTAAGAATGTTATTGCTTTGAAGTTTGTTAAGACAGAACTCACTTAAGGTGTACAAAAAGTAAGGTCTTAATTGAAGAATAATTTTGTTAGCCAGAGATATGCCCTGAAGGGTTTTTTGTTTCTTTGTTTTTTAACATGAAAATTATTTATGAATGAGCTGCTTGTGCAATAGAGTTGAAGCTCAGTGGAACACCAAAGACTTCAGCTGTAGTGCTAAAAAATAGCCATCCAAATTCATATTGTAGCGTGCTGAAATTTGGGCTCTGGCTTCTATGTTGTAGGCATTTCACATTGAATATATCAGAAGTGATTTAAGTGAAACCCAGAAGTAGGAGTGGTAAAAGTGAATATCTTCTGTATTGATAGAATTTGTACTTCACTATCTAGAGTATAGGGGCAATTTGTCAATATGCACGTTGACTGTGATGGTATTTATTATGTTTCTTTATGTGGATGTTAACAAAACAAGAGGATGTAAAATATGAGAGTAAATTTCCCATAAACAGATTTTACTGGAAAAAAAATCAGGAGAAGAAAGGAAGCCTGGGAAATACTGAATTATTAGTTTCAACTACAGGTTATTTTTATTGTTTTATAAAAAGACAAACAAACTTCGGGTGGCAACAGGCAACCTTTCTAAATACTTGAGACATTAGACTTTATATAATAAGTGGTAGTTTTATATGCCACGTCTGCTTTTCCAAAGAAATTTCTTTAAAACTAGTATTTCCTTATGACCTGCTTATTAAACCTGCATTACTATTGACATTTAAAAGTTGTAATACAATGTAATATGAGTCTAAACAGCATCAAATTTTAGATTATGGGTTTTACAGATGCTTGTGAGAGCAACTGACAGTGCAGATTTACGGTGGTTTTGTCTTAAAAGAATGCTTTACTCAAATGAGACTGTTGTAAGACTTTTAATTAAAAAAAAAGTCTTGCTACTATTCAAAGCTTTTTAGATGAAATCAGAAGCTAACAGCTTATTGTTATTGCACTGTTTTGTAATTAATACAGCATTATGAATTCAAACATGAGCATGTATAAATATTCAGAAAAGTTGTATATAAATAGGTGCAGTCTTTTTTCATTGAGATTGCTCTTATGCATCCATGTCAAGCTAGATTATAAAATGTACAAAGTAGCAGGAAGACCTAATTATAAAAAATACCCAAATCCTTTTAAAAATGTAAATTATTGATAAGCTATTATAAGGCTCTGTTATTTTATATATATAATCTCAATATTCCTTCCATTTTGTGCACTAAGCATAAGCTACAAAAGGAGTTACACTCTTTGAATTTTGTGAGATTGGGTTTTTTTGATAGGACTTTCGTAGCATTGCAGTATTGTAGAATATGCATGCACTATTCAAAGACAGTAAAAATTCTGAAAAGGTGAAAGTAACTTCAGCAATTACCTGTAACTGAACTGTATACTTTCTTTCCTTCCGAAAGATGCATGTCTGCATAATTTGTATGCTAATGGCCAGAGTGATTGTTGGATAGGGATGTGCTCTTGCCAAGCTCA
Organism: Eulacestoma nigropectus; assembly: GCA_013397775.1. NCBI lineage: Eukaryota > Metazoa > Chordata > Aves > Passeriformes > Eulacestoma > Eulacestoma nigropectus. The sequence continues at coordinate 511,495 of VZTE01003648.1, forward strand.
TCTTAGAGCAGCTGCACCTGCCGCCTGTCACACGCTCTCATTTGTGTCCCCATGACTGTATTGACCGTGCACTGAAGTTCGATGCCAGAATTTTCAGGTGTCTCGAGAATAGGATCATATTGTATCTGAATAAGTTGGGTTGTTCTGAAATTGATTTGTTGCCTGGGGCTGTGAGGAGAATGCCCAGTACTGTGGGTCATTCTTCAGCTCTGATGAAAATCTGTTGTTCAGAGAATGAGCACACAAATGTACTCAGTGCTGCTTATGCCTCTCACTCCCCCAAATCCACATAAATTGTGAGAGCCAGTAGATATTAACTAACATGGATTACTATTTTGGGAAGTTCGCAAATACCTTATTCTTATTATTCTGGTATCTCCAATCTTAGGTGAGTGTTGCAGACTGTGATTTTACCCATTGACAACAAATAGCATCAGTACAAGTTTCAGTAAGTCTCCTGTGGGCATTAGTTGTTCAGGAACTCAGTGAATCTCTGCTAGCTTGGCTCACTTAGCTTTTCCAGATATCCTTCTAATATAAAAATTTAAATGTATAGTTCTTACAGAATGCTGGTGTAGTAATCCTCAGGCAGAGCACAGTATGCAGCCTGTGAAACTGTTTGCTAGTACAAATGTGTACTTTCAGTATTACTGTGACAGTGTCACAAGTTCTTGCAAGGAGCGAGGTGAGGATTCTTAAGTTGATGCTGGTTTGCAAGCCTTGGGTGCAGATGAGTGAGGAAAACAGGCAATCCTCTGTGCACCCAGGATTTTTCTCACTAGTTGATATGGATGAAAAAAATGGATTTCGAAGGAGATAATATACTGACAAGCATCATTGAACCTAGCTAAAAAGACACCTTTACCTCCTTTATATACTTTATTTTCTGTTCCCCTAAGACAGTGAATCACAGAGGGATTCATCCAGGAAAGCAAATGTAAGATTCTCAGGTAGCTTTCCCACTCCATGTAATCTGTGTTGTCTGGGAAAAAAAGGCTTGCTGCTTGAATGATAGGAACTCAAAAGACTTTTTACTATTGATGTTAGGTAGTTAAATGGAAAGCTGGCCTCTTGAAAAGTAAGCCTGTAATACTTTTCTTCTTTTATAACTACAGCCCAGTAGAAACTGCAGATGGAGGTTGGGCAGGAACTTGTTGCAGCTGCTGTTCAGCCAAAATCAAGCCTGTCTCTTTGCAGGCAGCAGCTCTTCTCCCCAGCAGCACAGGCACTGGCTGCAGGCCTTTCTCATTAGCCGGTAGCTTTTCTCACAGTCGTGTGTTACACCAGGGCCCTGTTTCCCATTTTCTCTTTGGCTTTCAGAAAACAAATCCAGCATGTGAATAATCTGTTTCCTGGCTCCAGTCACTCTTTCTGTGCACTCTGCTACTTCTTTATTTCTGGTGCTGGTCTTTCATCACTTTTTCCAGGCTAAAATGTTAGGACTGTATTGTGCAAGGTGAGGAGGCTTCACGAGGTGGTGATGCCAGTCTCACAGCTTGCTGTGAGGGGAGTGCCTTGCTTTTCATGGCAGGTGTGCTTTTCGTGGCAGGTAGTAGGGCTTCACCTCCCCTCACTTGCTGATCCTTCATCTGCATCAACTGCTTCTGTGACTTGCTGGATTTGTCAGGATTATTTTCCTGTGGGCTGGATGCCCAGGGGTTAAGATGGGACCTGTAGCAGCACAGGAGGTACAGCAGGAATTTGAAGCTCAGCAAGGGAAGCTGCTCCTGTGGCAGCAGCAGCTGCAAGGCATTGGGCTGGTGAGATGTAGACATCCCCAAAAGCAGCTCCAGTGAGCTTAGGTACAGCCTTATTTAGCTTATGTGGAAATTATTTCATTGGTGACCAAAATTTTGCCCCAAAGGGTATATTCTGGGATATACCCGGAAGGTGTATTGCCCTGGGACTAAGTGGGCAGGCAGAAAGCTTGAAAAGACAGCAATGTAGAATTACCTAAGCAGGAGTCACCTAGACAGTGACAGGGACGTGTTACCTTGAAAACTGCATCCGTAGGCCTCATATCTAATCGCTGTGTGCACTTGTCTCTAGCCATGGAGGGACTGAGCCCACATCTTGCAGTGTAGCTCAGCCTATGTTCAGAGTACTTACTGAGTGTTTCTATGTGGTTTTGTATTCAGCTACTATTCCCTATTAGCATTAATTAGGAATGCAAAGAATGTAACTCTTCAAATTGGTTTTAAATTATTATTGCTTAGAGTTTCATAATACTAAGCAAAAACAAGTTATATTATTTTTATCAGAAGACTAGATTTAGATGAAACCGTTTTCATACTCTGCTTTTGAAAATGACTGAGTAATTTATAATCATGATGATAACAACATGCTATTTTTTTTTCAAAGGAGTTTAGCATAAATATACTGCCACACATTAAACTTGGGCAAGGAATTCTTCAGCTCTTGAAATTTTGAGGATGGCACAACTGTTGCAACATGGCTGATGGGAAGCTTAAGTGTAAGGTGCCAAAGAAAATTAAACTTACAGGAGTATTCTACTGATAGACATCATTACATATATGTTTTTGTGAAGGTGTAAGGAAAGACCATTATATTTAACAACTGGAGTGATCTGGTTCTGCGTACCAAATGTCTTCAAGAATAGTGACAGTACAAGCAAGTGCACTCCTACATTTGCACAAAAGAACCAGAGGCTGGATGATTTGATGTGGATTTTTTTTTTTTGCATTACCAATATTTAGATTTTGTGTATGTCTTTAAAAACATGTGTGAAAAAAAGCATGTGATTGTCTCACAGCAAACAGCAAGCTGCATGACAAATAGAATCATCAAGAGGCCCAAACTTTTAAGTGTAATTAGGGTTGGGGGCAGGGAGGTTGAAGAAAAATATGTTGTTATGGTCAAATAAAGACAACAGTAGCAAGGTTTCTTAAATACTGTTTCTGATTTGTGTGATGTGGATCCCCCATCCTTGAAAGTGTTCAAGGTCAGGTTAGATGCATCTTTGAGCAGCCTGGTGTAGAGGAATGTGTCCCTTCCCATGGTAGAGGGGTTGGAATGAGATGATCCTGAAGTCCCTTGCAACTCAAACCATTCTGTGATTATATGATTTTTTTCCTTTTTTTTTTAAATGAACCAAAGATTTGAAAAAACCAGTGGACATGACTGTCTTCCTCACAATGTGCATACCTTTAGAATCTGGCATAATTGTCTCCTCAAAGGAAATTTGATCTAATTTATGTTTTGTAGTTTGGTTTTTGTTTTGTTTTTTTTTTATCTGAGCCTTTGAAAAAATGTCCAAAACCCCTAGAAGGTCATATGTCACTGTTATAGATATACATATAGATTTTACTGGTCTGTGGAGGAAATAATGATTTAAACCTATACTTAATTTTTGGTATGCTTTATACGTTGCTGTACTTTTTCCTTGGTTTTTTCCATTCTTTTTTCCCCCAAAAGAAGTTCTGCATGACTAACTGGCACTCCACTGGATAGAAATACTCAAGCTGGTTTAGAGTAGTATCGATAATGTACCAGAAATCTTGGAAACAGAATAATTCGGCCTTACTAGAGGACACCCCTAAGGCAACTCTCCCTGTTCTGCTCTTCAGTCCCTCTGCTAACCTGATGCTAACTGTAGTCTTTGTGTATGGTTTGGTGCAGACCTGACTTCAGAGAGGATTTTTTTAAAAACCTGTCTGAATAAAAATGGTTTAATGGAATACATTGTAACAGAGAAAAATCAGCTGGCGCTTTTTGTGTGGTGACATTTAAAACTACTTTAAGAAACAGCTTGCCTGTGTGCTATTAAGTCTCACTTTACAGTTAATTATTTATGGCTGTGACTGTAATTCTTATTGCCATTCAGTGATGTGACAAAGCCTTAACGGTGTTGTTTTCTGGAGGTCAGCGTAGCAACCTGAGTAAGTTTTGAGTGTTGTAAGGTTGTTGCAAGAGTGGCTGTTTCATCCACCATCTGCTTTTTCATCACTGAAAAATGAAGAATCAAGTACTTAGCTGTGATTGGAACCTTTCTGTTCTTGCATTAGCTTTTGAGAGAGTGTTGCTTGTCTTGTAGAGCAAATACGTGCTTTCATGAAGATAGAGCAGCATTCTGTGGCTGATTTTTTTTTTTTCTTTTTTCTTTAATTTGTCTTGTGTTTCTTGATTTTGGGATTTCTTTTGTGACTTGAAAGCCCAGATTGAAGTTTTTTGGAATTCTATAAAAGCAAGCTTTCCTTTGCTTTCATTCCCTTACCAGTATAGCTTTCCAATGTATTTATTAAAATGCAGTATTTAATTTTTAAAAAAAGCCTAAAGACCTGGCTAACTTTTTTTTTCTTTTTGGAATATTGAAATTGTGTTTTTCATTGACATTTACAGACAGTTAGCTAAAGTTTGATCCAATTATCTGTCTCAATTGAGTAGAAAGACACCATCTGCTGGCAAGTCGATTTAATACACAGTATGCCACCTTAGAAATGTCTCAAACTCTTTCCAAGGTCAAGAATTTTAGTGGTAACTCGCAGTCCTCCCATGTGGAGAGATTTCTGAAAAATGTGTGCAGCTGGAGGTCTGTAGTGTGTTGTGGCCAGTTGAGCCATATTTGTAGTTTGTTAGGGAAATTTAAATTGCCAGGGCTAGTTTTTGTTCTTTTTTTGGTTTGGGTTTTTTGGTAGTGTATACCATTTGACCTGTTTGATGGAGTGTGGTGTGGGAAATAGAAAAAAGACATGATGCTTGAAAACTAGAAATTATCCTACTCTTATTAATTATTATTACTTAATATCAGAATATTAATTAAAATAATGCTTAATGTGGGCAAAGCAAAAATATCTACTGTTCATGCACACCATCCTGAACCCATCTGCAGATGGGACTTGCACAAATTACTTTTCAGAAGGAATTAAAGCAACCATAAAGGAGTGGGAAGATACAGGAAAAAGGAGCACTTTGATAATTGAGGAGCAAAGGAATAAAAAGGCAAGCAAACTACCACAAAAAAATGATAACAGTTGTAATGGTGAACATACTTCCTGCAAACGCTGCAGTTATATTGAACAAATGCTGAATTATTTAAGGTTTAGTGCTCTGTATGAAGGCTGCTTTCTGCCTGCTTCTTTGTGCGGTTAGATAGATGATGAAGAGTCCAGCAGGTGGTACCTGGCTTACAGAAATAAATTAAATTGGAATTCTCCTTGCTCTATGGTAGGAGACTGCTGCGTTATGCTGCATAGATGCACTCCAGTTACCACTGGGGATAGAATGGCATTAGTGACTAAAAAGGTTTCAGCCTTTCTCCTCTGTTAGCTTAGTAAGCAACTACATTCAGATTATTCCACAAACCACAGGTAAGAAACTGTCATGCACAGCTCAGATGTAGTGATTCTATCTTTTGTATAATTAGCTGGAAAAAAAAAGTCACAGGTCTTGACAGACATGTTCTCTCTGAGTATACACAGCATAATGCTATATTGAACAAAAACTTCTTTGTATAGAGGTGACTTTTAAAGAGCCTTTCATGGAAGTAGTAAATTATACTGATGAGTTTTCTTATGAAGTGGAATTAAATGGTATTTATTGGCAGTCATTGAATAAAACTTCCTTTGTTCCTGCAGGAGTTACTAAAGTTGATTATGGGGACATATCATCACGACTTGGGCTAAGGCGCAAGCTCCAGTGCAAGCCTTTCTCTTGGTACCTGGAGAATGTTTATCCTGATTCCCAAATTCCACGCCATTACTTTTCTCTGGGAGAGGTAAGATTTTATCTTTCATATTTGTCTTCACTATGTAAAGTACATTGTGCACTAAGTTGTTTGTGTTTTGAACTGAGTAGTGCAAGCAAGTTGTCTCCAGAAAAGTTCAAGTATCTTGCACCTGTGTTCCTGTAAAATAATAAATCTGGTTTCTCAGTGGGGCAGACACTGAACTTTGGTATACAGTACTGTAATTTGAATGTTGTCCTTTTTTCTGCTACAGTTCAAAAAAGTCATATAAACGGCTTTAGAAATATTCCTTCAGAAATGTAGTTATGGATAACTTTCTGTATAACGTTCTCTACATAGAGGATGAGCAATGTTTTGCTTAAAAGCTATACTAGGTCAGGCAAGGTCTTTGCCTAAAAGCTGTTCTGATCTTTACCCTCAGAACCCTCACCAGTGACCAGTAAATTCTAGTGACCCCTAAGCCTTGCTGGGCATTTCTGTTTTTTCTTTAGCATTTTTAAGTGACTGTAGAAATAGTACAGATGATGCTGCCCTAGATATGTAGGCACCCTCTGCTCTACAAGTCGTGTTGAACTAAATATCAAGTTTGCTGTAGACTGATTTTGTACTGTTTGGTTTTAAAATAAACACTTTTGGCAAAATGGAGCAGGCATTCGTTCTTCTGCATTACTATCAGGAGACTTGATATTCCTGCCTGCTTACTGTATAGTGATACAGGGATTAATACTTTTGAAGGTTTTGGGCTGGAGACTCCATTGTGTCCATTCTGTTGTAGCTGAGTCTTTGAGCAAAAAGTGCCCCCAAGGTGGAAAGATCCCCCAAAGAAAGCACAGAAACAATCATGGTTCTGTAACCTGGTAGCTTGAACATTTGCTATGGAGTTTGAGTCTTGGACAGTGATGCCTCATTGCTGATATGGGTCATTTATTTCATATAACCTGTGGTGTATAGAGAGAACTGGTGCCAGTGTGGTTTGATATGGACCTAGTTCTCTTCTAGAAGTATCAACTTTTGGTGATTTGCTCTTTTTCCCTCCTAGATAAGAAATGTGGAGACAAATCAATGTCTGGATAACATGGCAAGAAAAGAAAATGAGAAAGTTGGAATCTTTAACTGCCATGGAATGGGTGGCAATCAGGTGACAATTTTTAAAAAGGAATTTTCTTAATGTATTGAATTATTTGGGACACCACTGCTCATTGAGACGATTCTTGGATGTTTTCAATAGTTATCTTCAAAATATACTTAGGAAACCTTCATTAAAGAAAATGCCTGTAAGAGGAAATGCATGAGAAGATTTGGTGGTGGTTTGTACTTGTATGTTTTTGAGGCCTGATTGCAATACATTTTAGATCAACTTGAAAGTCAAAAACAAAATCATGGGAGGACAATACTGCTATGAGCTAGACTTCACCTTCTGTAGGTTCTCTGGAACTGTATTATGGTTAGAACTCCTGATTGGCATTGTTACTTAAAAAAAAAAACAAACAAACATGCCTGTGCCTGAAATACTGTTTTTACTGTATCTTTTTCTGGGTGTCAGTTGTGGGATTTATTTTTCATGTATTTTTTTGTTCTACTTTCTTAATGATTCTTGATGAATTGTTTTCACATAGACAGAGATTATCTGTGTTTGGGGATTCTCCTGTTCCTTCATACCAAGCAACCTTCAATGCAAAAGAAATCTGTTTTGACTGAAGAGCTTGTGACGGTGGTTTTTTTTTTTTTGGAACAAATATAAAAAGCTTTCATGCCTCACTATTATGAAGGGGACAGAAAACAAAAGAAAAAATTAGTGGGAATAAGTGAAGTAATGCACGAATGTTCCCCTTTCCGGTCACACCAGGAATCTTTTGGTTGAAGCACTTCTTTTTCAGTTCCTCTCATTCTTTTTCTGTCTAGGTTTTCTCATATACTGCCAATAAAGAAATTCGAACAGATGATTTGTGTTTAGATGTATCCAAACTTAACGGCCCAGTAACGATGCTCAAGTGCCACCATCTAAAAGGAAACCAGCTTTGGGAATATGATCCAGTGGTAAGTCTTCTAAGGACTTTTGACTGTAAAATGAGACAACTTGGGCTTTTACACGAGCCTGCAGAGCAACATATTCCAGTGTGGGACCACTGTCGGACAGACAAAACAGGAAACAAAGTCAGGATTATGTTCCCTCTGTTATTAATTCACTATGTAGTCACACAGTGGACATCTGTGGTGATTTAATTACCTGGTGAGTTTTGGGGGAACTTTTGGAAGAACATTTTGAATGTGCTTTTGGACCCTCTGAAGAAATATAGTCCGACAGTGTAGTGTTGTGTTAGAATTAAATCAAAAATGGGGAAGTATTCCAGGTGTCTACTGGACCAGTATAAAAGATAAGAGTAATGATGTTTGACAAATTCAGCACTTGGTGTCTTCTCTTGTACAAAGTTACAAGGAAATGCTTGTCTAATGAAAAAATGAGTGTTGCAAACTTGTAAAGATGATTTTACATTTCTAATCATGGTATGTCTAAGGTATAGATGCTTAAAACACCTTTATTTAAAACATGCTCTTTCTCGTATATAATGTTCAAATTTACTTTGAAGTTCATATATTGAACTGCCAGATCTAGAAATCATTGTCCGTTGATCAATTCATCATTAATTTGATTTGCAAGCTCTAAAAATGATTTTGTGATTGAGTAATGCAGTCAAGAAGTCTGACTTCATGGATAGTTTAAAAAAAAGTAGCTCTCAAGCTTGTTAATTTAAAATCAGTAATTACAAAAGACAGTTGTGAGACAATTTGTGGATGAAGAATCTTGCCAGTGTATTTGCAATGACTGTTTTTAAAAAGAATTTTTAGATACTTAGCTACTAAAAAGTAATTTCACTAATTAAAAAGCAAGGTGGGGTTTATTTCTGACTAAATATACTTGCTATAGGCTTCAGTAGCTGAGGTGTTAACAAAGGTTGCAGCCTTTTAGACTAAGAGCAAATATATATGGATGATGATTTTCTGATTAGAATGGCAGTTAATGTGGAAGACAATGGATCTCTACTAGGATTTCTGCACATTGCTGGCAACTGTTGGTAGGACACTGAAAAAAGCTGAAGGCTTGTGGGATTAAATTAGTCTTGGGAACCATTCATTCTTGGTTTTAATGTAGTTAGTTTAACTGACTTAAGCAAATTATATGAATAATATTACCACCTACAGTGATTTACCAAAGGGCAAGTGCTTTTCATTAGGCTTCTACCTTATCACTGATAAGAAAAATGCATCTTTAGACACCTAATCGCAGTAGTCTGTCTTGCTGTGATTGCCACAGACTTCCCCTATGCTGATCCTCAGCCATAAATTTGGTTATATGTGTTTTTTTGCTATATTCTGTCAGTAGAAAATCTAGGCATAATCTTCAGAACATTACTGAAGGCTGGCAAATAAAGCACAAAAATAAGTTATAAGGTACTTAAAAGAACTCCTGCCTGCATAGTTGAGTTAATTTTTTTTTTCTGTAGTTTTTTTTCTTTCTGCCTCTGTTCGACTCTCTTCTTCATTCTTCAGCACCTCTATGAGTGCAGGAGATTGATGTGCTCAGGTTTTTGAATTTGATTTTTTTTTTTTTTTTATCCTTTGCTGCTTGTGCACATAAGGCCACGACTTTTCAGTGATTCCAGTGTCCTGGCTGAGCTGCTGAATGAGAGAAGAAATACTGATAGTAATGCCTGTGGTACCATAGGCAAGTTGGTGCACTGAGTATCCATAGTACAGTGGCAGGAAATGCAGTTTCTGAAGAGCTCTTCTCCGTGGGGATAGTGCTGAGGTGTAGATGGAGTGGTTTACCGAAGATTGCATAAGTGAGATTAGTAGGTATTGGAAAAGATTTATACTTATGTGAAATTGCACATACTTTTTATAAAAGAACATACTTTTAGAAAAGAGCCAAAGAAGTGCTAAAAGAACATGGTGTAAAGTCAGTATTGTGTCCCCATCTGAGGGGAAAAAAAAGTACTTTTGAAAACATATTCATTCTGATCTGATAAAAGCTACTATTATAACTAGTAATTGAAGTTGTATATCTTACCAACCTGTAATTTCTAACTCTTCAAAGTTCCCTAGGTGTATAGTCCTATTTAAAGAATGGTGGATGTTGCTTGATAAAGAACATCATTTGCAAGTTCATACTGTTTTGTTTATCTTAAAGCACTGCTTTTTAGTATCTACCATGTCAAATAGCATATTTAAGTGTTTTTTAGGATTGGGATCTGGAGTCAGTAACCGCAGGGTCTCGTCTAGTTCCTACTTACCTATGGAAAAGTTTTGATGCCAGCTAGAAATTTTTTTGTTACCTTATGCTTGGGGATTTTTATAAAGCTAATTTCTTTTTATTTCTTTTTATTTTGTCTTCAAGAAATTAACCCTGTTGCATGTGAACAGTAACCAGTGCCTGGACAAAGCCACTGAAGAGGACAGCCAGGTACCCAGCATCAGAGACTGCACCGGCAGCCGCTCCCAGCAGTGGCTGCTTCGCAATGTCACCCTTCCAGAAATATTCTGAAAGGTTCTAAAGAAAAGCAAAGATTGACTGGGCTACCTCGGCTGATACTTTGGCTACGCTGTTAAGTAGCAACAGAAGAAACTTCTGCTCCGCAGAATCCACAGTTCCTCAGCTGTTAGAACTCCTGCAGCTTCTCAGTATCTGTGAACCAGCCTTCCTGTATAAGGATGTGAAACTACCACACATAGCAGTGAAACTGTGTCCACTGATGTTTACAAGATCGAAAGAGTTTCTTCCAGCAAATAACTTAGAGAACCTTTGGACAGTGGAAACATAATCAGTGAAATAGTCTCTCTGAAGAGCTACATATCATTTTAGTTTGCTTGCACATCAGTAACCTCTGCTGAAAGTGCTGTTGTAATGAAGAAAGTTTCAACAATTCTTTTTTTCCTGGTTAGCAGTGGTAACCAGACTACTAAATATAGATCCACAAATAAATGAAAGGGAGAGCTGGAAACCAGATTCAGTATCATGACATAAGAATTCTGTGGTTTAAGAACAAAAAGTAAACAGGGTTTAATGAAACTAAATCAGAACTATGGAAAGTACAATTTGTTATAGTGAAGTATCAAATTTATATGTAGATTTTATACCTCAGTGGGGGAAAATAACCAAGTCAAAAGGCAATTGTTTCTCTTTTTCAATTGTGTGATAGTCCATAAATATTTTTTTTTTCCTGGTGAGTCTAAAATTTTGGGTGCAAACAAAATGAGCGTAAGAATAAACTGAGCTCTTGAATGTCAGATCAACTTTTCTTTTAATTTTAATTTCTTGGCTGTTGGAATTGTATCTTTTTATTACTGTCTGAAAACTGGAGGTTAACATGCTGTCTAACTTTTTTTTTTTCCCAGACCTGCCATTTCAATTTATACTTGGGTCAGTCAGCTTATGGACTTTCATGGCCAAACAAAAGATTTAAGTACACTTTGAAATTAAGTTAACTTGAGTATGCTTTAGCACCCAAGACTTGTACTACTGTACTATGATTTTGTTTTCATAGCAATAAATCTTTTGTTCCATGTCTGATTTCAGTCATCAGAAAGCCAGAAGAAAAGATACATGATTTGGGTAGCAGAAGATTGGCAAAACTGAAGGTTTTCTGGAATCCTTTTTCACTTCATATTCAGATGTGCTTCACTGTCAAGTGCATATTTAGATTAGACTCTGAATTGTAATTGATCTGCTGCTTTTTTCTAATAAAACCTAAAGAAAAATAGTGAAATTGGCATGGTTTTTAAAGTTAACATAGCCAAAAGCAATATGACTATGTCATTACATTGGTCTGCATTTTTTAACTGAATTGCTTTGTTTTGTTAAGAAAAATCCATGTGGGCTGATCTTGAAAATGAGCCACTGAACACTCAAAGTATACACTGAATTTTCTTTTGGAAAGAAAAATGAGATTTGCTTAATGGAGAGGATATTTTTATGATAAATGTCATTGTTTGGCCAACTGTCCTGTAAAGCAAATTAAACTTAGGCTCATGCAAAAGTTGTATGGAATTATATTTGGCTGTTAAGGCCATTTTAGATTTACTGTCCCAACTTGCTGTAGTCAGTGTAGTCAATATCTCCATTATTTCTGCAGAAGTACACGAGAGTTTTCATACAGAAAGCAGGGGAAAAGTACATAGGATGAGACAATGTGGAGTTAATATCAGATAATGCATCCGAATATGTAACTCTTTTATTGACCCCTTTGTTTGGATAGCCCTGCAAATCTTATGAGATGAAAGTGGATTTATGAATGTAATTTATCAGAAATATATTGAAGTGTGCCAAGATGACTTTTTAAAAAAAAAAAAAAAAGGGAAAAAAGTCCACCTTAATGGTTATGTGAGAAGTGTGAGAAAACTTATTCCTTTCTTATGGTCAGTGAAGAGGAAGAGGTAGGTGACAGTGTCATCTTTTTTTTTTTTTTAATCTTAGCAAACTACCAATTTTTAGGGCATGTGTGTGGTGGCGCCTAAAAATGCGGTACCTTTTACTTCAGAAACAATTTCCCAAACACAAAACATCCTTTTAAAAACATTTCCAGCAAAGAGGCTCTAAATCAGAGTTGGGTAAGCTTTCATGGAATGAGAAGCAGGAGCATCAGAAATGCAGTGCCAAAGTCCTGTAAGTTTGCAAAATTTCCTTAATTTGTTTCAGATTTCATATGCACACAGCACATCACTGAACACAGAAAACACATTTTCACTTTGTATTTTCAACGCTTATGATTCCTGCTGTGCTATCCTGTTAACAAAACTGAAGTGCCATGGCTTGCGAGATAAAGTTGTAGGCAGGCCTCAAAGTTACTGTGATTTTACCCTTCTTAGTTCAACAAGTCATTTTATATGTTGGCCACATAAAACTGCAGTACAAATAATTGCACAACTTAAAATGCATGTATCAAGTTGTCAGCAAGCTGAAGGAGCAATCAGATTTCCAGCCTATACTTTACCAGTTCTTACCTGCTGAGTATGGGGAGGGGAAGCAGCAGACCCAAGAGTGGCTGCAGCCCCGAGGTGTTTGGCTCCAAAACCCTCAGCTCAGCCAGTCCCATGGTGGGTAACTGGCGCTGGTTATGGACAGTGGGCCATGCTTAGCCTGTCCGTGTCTCCATGGCACATGCCCAGCAGCTGTGCTGTGCTGGTGGACAACACAGGGCTTCTGCAAAGATTCCCTGCACCAACGTGCATTTCAAATATTCTGTCGTATTAAGCACTTTTCAAACATGGGCACAGAACAGCTTCCCACACAGAGTTATCTTAGAGCTTCTCTTGCCACAGAAGCTCGTGTCACCAGAGCTCCCTGCTGAAAGTGAGCTTCCTTAGGACCCTGCTCAGCTGTAGTCACCCAGCAGTGGTCCTCCACTTGCAGGCAGAGTGCTTCTATATACCAGCTTTGAGTAGGAATATTAGTTGCTCTATCAGTCACAGGAATACTTAATTCCTTTCCATCTAGTCTGTCTTCTTGTACTGAAGTCTTCAGATAGAATTTTAAGAGCCTCTATACATACTTTTATCTAACCTGTTCTGAAAAAAACCAAAGCATTGCCTTTTCCTTACTGTGTAACACACCTGTGTTATGAGACGTGTGAATAGTTTCCAGTAGAAATCCCACTCCAGTTCCTCAGCATTCATTGCTGTTCAGATCAGATGTAGGAGAGGGCGTAAAAAAAAGATCACTGCTGTCTTATTTGACCTTGATAGCAAATAGATGCAGGGTAGTGAAAAAAAAATCAGTACCTATATTTTGAAGAGAGCTGGTAAGCTCTCTTGTTGTCCTTTGTCTGTCCTGTGCTCAGTGTATTTAGCATAAATTTCCTATGCACGTTCTAAAGGCAGTGTTCTGTTCTCCACCTCTTCATTTGCCTGTGCAAAGATATTTATTGAGAAACACCGGTGCCTTTTAACGGAGTTGAAGTAAATTATACATTATGATACAAACTTCAGACAACTATGCTGTGCCAGGTCTGATTAGGTCATCATCAGTCTCTTCAAACACTGAAAGTCATAAAAGTTATCTGTGTGTATGTATGACTGTGACTGTTGTCTCAATCTGTCAGTTTGTTTTATCAGTTTTAAGTTGTATTTTAGTAGCTTTATTTTTATGGTGGTTCCAGTCAAAGGGGCTTAGCAGTCGCTTTTAATTTTATCACAGTAATGGTCCTCATCTGAGATATGTACTGTAAGCAAAAGAGAATCTGTGGTACAAGTTAGAAGCAAAATTAAGATAATCCTTTTTAATTCTTACTCCTATTTGTTCAAGTAATGTAGCACATTCAGAGAGATGAGCAAAACCCTGGCAGATTTATTCTGCTATATTTCCCCTTCAAGGTAAGTAAGGAGATGCAAATGTGCTTCAGAAGATTAACTAAGAAAGAGTGACTCAGCTTTCCTTCACTACATTAAATGTTCCTTCATGCTTTCAAATGAAGAAATGTGGGAAAACATAAGTGCTTCGGAATAAATTTTGATAGCTTTAGAAGCCTTGTATCTGATTTGAACTAAATTTTAAACAGCAGAGATTTAGGGCAAGACAAGAATGTGCAAAGTTTAAAACTTGCACAGTGTCAGAGTGCTGTTTGCTCTCAGGTCTATGATAGCATTTCTTACAGACATTTTAAAGCAAATAGTTCTCATGTTTGCATCTTACTCTAACCACTGATAGTTGAGAGTTGTTCAGTTAAGCATAGTTGTGATATGTGAAGGTGGTGAGCATGTTGTACAGTACTTTGAACAATAAAATAGTACTTTTCTGCAGTAAGTTTCTAATGCAGAAAACAAAACTGCAGCATAACTAACAGGTTATCTAAAGACTAGAAATTATGGCATTGAGATGAAAACTAATTCACTACATTGTTCAGTTATTTTCTTTATGAACCTTGGAGAATATTTTTGTAGCATTCTGCTTGCATTTCATGCAGTGTCAGCTGATCCTAACCTTGCCAGGCTTTTCAGCTTGGTGATGCTGCTCCATATCAGAATTGAATTCTGAGATGAAAGCAAACTGTTACTTCTGACAACAAACCAAGTAATTGTCATAGCTCTGGTTCAGGGCATAGATAGTAACCTGCCTCTGAAACAATCATGACTGGTTTCCTCGCCGCTGGAGTAAATAATAAGACACATAGAACGTCCTTCAGTTTTAAATGCTTCTTTTCTTTCTTTTCTTTCTTTTCTTTCTTTTCTTTCTTTCCTTTCTTTCCTTTCTTTCCTTTCTTTCCTTTCTTTCCTTTCCTTTCTTTTCTTCTTTCTTTTCTTTCTTTTCTTTCCTTTCCTTTCCTTTCTTTCATTTGAGTTCTCATAACTTTGATGTTGTACATCTTTGTGTTCTTCAGAAAAGCCTTTTGGCCTCACCTCTTTTGAAGTCCTCTCTCATTTTCATCACCTTTCTCTGAATCTTCTTATTTTTTTTTTATTCAAAAATTGGATTGTGGTGTTTAGGATAGTGACATGGACATATATATTGCCTTAGAGATGTGCTTTATTTCTGCTTTATTTTTTAGGCATTCCAATAGCGCATTAAGTAAATGTTTTCAGGAAGTGATCCTCAGGGGCATTTTAGTCTTCTGAACATTTAGTTTATTATACAGGGCTATAGAAGTAATTCTTTGTTCCGTTTTGCATTAAGTCAAATTTACAGATTTTTGCTTGCTTTCCATGTATGCTGTTTAGTCACCTGGAGTTGATTATTTTCCCATCTTAAACAACTTGGGACTTCTTCCTCAGTACTTGATGATACTGGTTCAGTCACAAGTTTTGGACATTCCCACTTTTGCTTTTCTCTTGGGTTGGAACAGACCTCTGGTCCAAATCTTTGCAAGAGCAGGGCTGACTTCAAAGTTAGAACAAGTTGCTCAGGACCTTGCCCAGTGAGCTTCTCCATGTCTTGAAGGATACAACTTTCTGGCCAACCTGTTTGTGTCTGACACTTCTCATGGTGAAGAATCCCCCACCTCCCTGCCAGTACCTAATCAGAGTTTCCTTTCCTGCAACTTTTCTCTGCCTTTTACTGTGCTTTTCAAAGTTAATCATAAATCTTTGCTTTGCAGATACTGTCTGCTCTGTCATTTTCCTGCTTCTGGGACTATTAGCAGTTGGCCATGTGTAGTTCATATACTGAGAGTGAACTGCTAATAAAACAGAGGTTAAACCAGTGTCAAGAAGTCAAGAGACTTCACCACTACTTCCTCTAAATTCTAGAAATATGCCTTTCCTACAAACTTAACTCTGGCGAAGAGAGGCACCTATCCTGTGAAGTAGTCCAAGAAAAATGATTGGGTCCATGTCCAGTCCACAGGAAGTGGGAAAGAAGCCCAGCCTTTATTGCTGTGGCGACTTCAGCATTGGAAATATTCAGACCAAAGAACTTGAGAGTAAGTTTTGTAGTTGCCTTGGCTGCACGATGAGGAGATCTGGATTGTTTCAGAGCAAAAACCTTGTTTCAAGTTCAGCAAAGACAGGAAGAATTTTCTAGCTGCTGTTTTCTCTCCTGGTTTTGATGTTCATGGATTGATTAATCAGGGTATCTGAGTCTCTAATGGATCTTCCTGGTCTGAGAATGTTTTCAGGTAGCTAACCAGATTAGCAAAATAGCATTTTCAGTCCATGCCAGTTAGATAGACACAGCTCAGATGACCAGTTCTGGTGGTAGGTATTCCAGGATCTCAGGGTATAATAGCTGTCACTATAGATGATCGCTGTAATATAGTAAGTGATGGCTTGTTGAATGCCAATGACCCTTTGCTTGTGCTTTCTCCTGTACTCTTTAGAGTCAGGGAAGTGCTGGGAGTGAAAAGTGTCATTTCCATTACCCAGAGACCTCTCCCTGTGTGAAATGATGAAAGAAATGTATGCTTGAGGCAGTGAGATCAAGTTGCACATATAATTCCATTTAAATGTGGCTGTACTTACATGGTGAGTGAACTGGAAACAAATCTCAAACCCCAAAATCCTCTCTCACATTCCCAGATGCTGAAAACCACAGGAATCAACTGTATTACCCATACTTAGGGCATGCTTGAATGTAGTAGCTCTCAGAATTACCCTTTGTAGTCAAAGCCAATCATTATTCTGATCTGGCCTGGTTTTTTGTGATCTTAAATGTGAATTACTGAATGAAAACAGAGAATTATTCAATTACAGATTGTGCATATGTGCGTATTTATGTGAAGTAGTTCAGACAAAGCACATTAAACTACTTCAATTATAACTGAAGTTGAACCTGGCAGCAGAAGCATGTACACCCAATCTATACTCAAGAGGTTGTTATACAACTTTGTTAAATGTAGGCATGCTTAGCCCTGCCTGTCTTGTTTGGTACAGAAATTGGTCAGTGCCACCTCAAGCCTGCTCAGTCAGGTCTCTGGTGTGAGGAAACGCTTCGTTGTTCTCCTTCCTTTCCATGGCTCTGGGCTGCCAGAAGGCATCATGTGCCATTTCCACTTTTCTGCCTTGTACTTTTCCCTTGAAAAATGCATGTCAACCTTATGCAACAGTGCTGGAATGTGACTTGGAGGAAATTGTATCTTCTTCTGAGTCATGGCCTTTGTAGAAACCAGATCCATAAGTTCTGGGTTTTTTCTGGCTACAGACTTGCCAGGGCTGGGTCTCCTGAATGTGTGGAGATCAGTCTCCAAAGATATACTTTGTTCCTAGACGCTTCAGTCCAATTGGATCAATGATCTTCCAGCCTTATGCAAGCTTCAGAAGCCATTTAAGTATAATCCATTAACTCTGTTGGTTTCTGAAGTCAGATTTGTGACAAATAAATCTGGAGTGATCTTAAATGATCACTGACGTTGTTAAAAAGAAGTTGTTTTCTTCAGGTTCCCAAAAATCCCATCCCCACCCCTCAGCACATGGTCAGCATACAAGGGATTGTTTGCCTTTGTCAGGCCAGTAACTGGAGGTGACTCTTCAATAATGCTCAGGTGTTGGCATTTTAGAGCTCCTGTTTTACTGCCGTTCAGCACACATGGTCTGCTCTGCAGCTGGTGTTGGAAGCCACCTGCCTGAGAGCACCTCTCTGCCTCTGCCAGCGTGGTGCCACCACTGTGCAACGTGGACATCATGGACAGGTCAGATTATTCTGGACAGTAAACAGGCAATGCCTTTGGCATGGTGCAGCTGACGGCACGACATAACCAGCTGGTGTAATATCCACAACACAGCAAGCCCTTGTTTTTTGGTGTAGGAGCAGTTGACCACTGCTGTCTTGGTGCTCTGAGCCTCAGATTTGCTTCTGACTCATTTACTGCATACTCTGAATATTCTGGTTCAAGTCACTGTATCTTGTGTGGGAAATATCAGAGGAATGTGTAATGGACTTTCTTCCAGACATGGGGCTATTTGAGTCTGCCCATTAACTGTGTGTTTGACTTGGACATCAACAAGACACAATAATTGTTCTCATCCTGTCAGTGATGCATGGGAAATTAAAAAAGACATCAATTAGATGCAATTCTGGCTGTAGGACTGGAAAGGCTGATGTACAAGGTTCCTTCATTTTTCAAAGAGATTACAGAACTAGAGTTATAGTAGTGATGGCAGTGTGGTAATAATGTGGTTTGATGGGGACTCTGGTGATAGTGGGAATGCCTTTATTGCTCTCCCAAAGCTGTTCAGTGCTGTTGCCCCTTCTCCCAGACCTCTTGTTGGAGAACTGTGGAGCACTGTGCCAAAGAGTTTTCCTGTGCTTTATCTCAGGCATGGATGTGAGACAACTCTTGGGCCCAAACATCTCTTCTGCCTTGCAAGATACTCTCTCAGCAGCAGAAAAAATTGTACTGTCTATAGATATTTATGATTTTTAGTGGGTTGTTCTTACAGTCCTTAATATTGCTGGTTAGAGCAGCAGGAACTGGAGGAGGCTGTGGTTTGTCCTGTTTTGCAGACATCATTAATGTCAGGAGTTTTGGTTTTGTTTTGTGGGTTTTGGTTTTTTTGTATATTGTCACACTTCACTGTGTTCACATTCCATGATATTACACCTCCATAAGGAAGTTACATGAGTCCTATGCATCCCGTGATGGAACTTGTCTGAAGACATCTGCAAGAAGGACAAATTCTACCAGGCACACAAAGAAGATAATAACACTTAGAGATAACAATCCCCCTGCCCTGCAGCAACCTTTACCCGAGCTTTTTTTGAGACATGCAGTGAAGTAGTTCATCAAATTTCTTCCTGTAGTCATCTGAGCTCCATCCACTGTAATTGTTCCATAAAGGGACCTGTTTATTTTCATTAAACCCTGTACCACAAAAGCTGTGCTTCAAAGTATTACCATAGACAGTTTTGCTTTAGTTAATGGTGTGAGGTTCTTAGACAAGTCTGCCTAATGTTGTCTGTAGTATTAGCTGTCAAAGCTGGGGAACAGCCACCTCAGCGTCCTCCTCCTTTGCGGAGTTTTTCACTGCAGTTATATTATCACTGGGGTTTTACTGTGTTCTTCCTGCCCCTTCTCAATCAGGTGATGTGAGGACGTAGGGCTGACATGCCAGTGAGGTGTTTGTGAGAAGCGACCCCTGACAAGCAGCTATCGATGTGTTGGGCACTTCACATTAGCACTATAGGTGGTTCCATACATATTTCTTTTCAAAATAGAGCAGTGTAAAACCCACAAATGGAATTAATCCACGTCTGTGCTCATTTTCCTCTCTCCTTTCCCATTCCATGAGAATCCTTACAATTTGTTGCTAAGAAGGAATTGAGATGGTGCTAGGCACAACTATGAGGAGTGGGAGAGTTACTTTTCCCACCACAGATACTCGAAATAAAGGATTGTGGTATACGTACAACCAAGATGCAAAATGCAGCTTGAGGGAGCCCAGTTAGAGGTAATCTCACTGTATGCAAACTTTTGTATGATTTTTTTTTTTAAAACTGATGAAGTGAGCTTTGACTTCTGACTGTCTTGATTATTCAGAGCATGAAGCTTACTGAAAGCTAAGCTGTTGCAAAAGGCTAATGAAGTGACTGTTCCTGCATCCTGTGGATGTAGCTTGATGACTGTAAAGTTCAGCTCAATTTTTTCAGGACGTGCCTGGACTAGGAATGTTAACTAGCTAAAAGAGGTTTAATACAGCTGTATATAATCAAGGAGAGAATAAGTAGAAGCTCATATTCTACCTGATAGTGTTCAGATTAAAAGGTAATGGGGTAAATGTGACTTGGAACAGATTTGTTCCTTGCTGGCACATAAAAATGGAAAAAAAAAAAAAAAACAAAAACACAAAAAAGTGTCAGCCCTGCTATTTGCAATACTGTGTTTTAAGTTTTGGCAGTTACGGCTATAGTGAAAAAAACCTCAGTGAACAATTGCTCCTCTGATTTCCTGAAAGATTAATGTCTAATGCTTCTCTACTTACTGAAATCAGGAATTTTCTCTTTTAAAGTCCAAGTTGCTGTATCTTCTTAACCAGTTTTTGCTGTCTCTGCAACCACTGCAAATGAGAAATGTTTTGGGTCAGCACAGGGGCAAGCTGTGCTTTCCCAGGAGTCATTCTGTTGGTTTAAGTAACTTACAGTAGATACATAGAGCTGATTCCTAGGAAAAAACAAATTATTTTTCTTTAAGTTAGGAGAGCCAAAATGTGTATCTGATAACTAGTGGAAAAAGAGATGTCTTCACAAGCTTGAGCCAAACTTAAACCATTTTACAATCCTTCCTCTGAAACAAATGACTGGGCTCAAGCTCACGTGCTTCTTACAGACAGGTTACTAATGCCTGTCACCTTTATGAGGAACTACCAGCTCAGTGACAAAGGCCAGCTCTGCGTCTTCTACAGCAGATGAACAGAGAACTTTTGCTCTGGGCTGCAGAGCACAGCCCAGACTTAGACTCCCCAGTTTTGTGGTAGACACAGAGACAGGTTATTAAGAGACAAGATAAGAGGTCTATTAAAATGTGATGACAACTGGAAACAAACATGAAACACTGTGAACTGAAGAGACTCCCTCTGAAGATATTCTCATCCTGACTCCTTGTCACTTGCATGGCATCACTTGTGTCTACTTCACAGGAGGGATTTCTGGATATCCTGAAAGAGGTGGGCATGCTGAGGCTGGGGCAGTGTATTTCTAAGGGTCAGAGCAGCACCAGCTCCAGGACTGGCATTTTGGTGACAGGGGCTTTCTCTGAAGCACAGCAGTGCAGTTGCTCCATGCCCTGTTCAGTTTTCATTCACAAAAGGGATAGCCCATGAAAGCCATCCTTCTCTTCTCATTGAAAAGACTGTACTCATCTTCCTGCCCCTTTTCCTGTACAGGTGTAGAATAGGGTTATTTTTAAAGAAACAGAAGCTTTGCTTAACATTCATTGTTGTTAGATTCTCTTTTCATGAAAAGGGAGGGTGCAGGTATGGGGAAGCAGAGAGTGTTAAGATAATGTGTTTAGACTTAAATGTCTCCGGTGAATTGTGTGGAAAGCACTGCTAGTCAGGATACTGCAACTGTCAGCATGAGTATCTAGTTCACAGGGAAAAAAATACATAAAGCAATTTTTAGAAGAAAAAACCCAACAAACAAGCCAACACTTCTGGTGTCGAGTTGTCTCAGTATTTTGAGATTTTTACCCTTAAGGAAGAATACATAACACACCATTTTGCAAAGAATTGGCAAAGTATTTTGACAATGACAGCTAAATGAGCTTGCTTTTGTCTTTTTGGAGGTCTATTCTCCTTTTCTTGACATTGCACCATGTATTTTCACTTTTTTTCCCCCTTCCCCCCTATCCTAAAGGCCAAAAATGTAACTCTGTGGTTACATCCGAGGTGTAATTCTGGAGCAGAGCAGGAGGCAGGCAGGTGTGGTGTCTTGCTGCCCTTAGGTTGCTCCATGCTCTCCTGGTTTGTAATTATTCTTGCAATTGTGCCTCCCACCATTTCCACTGTTACAGTCACTTCATGTGGCTTTTCCCCGACCAAATCAGAGCAACCACCCACCCTTCTCTTTCTGAACTCAAACCAAAAGACTGCATCAAATTTCAGAACTTTCCCTACACAGAGTGTATCTCACTGACTTTGTTTCCTCTCTGCTTTCCCTTCCTGTTGCAAAAGTATTTTGTATCTAGAGTCTGAGCCCTGCTAAGAGGGACAATCCATATCCATGGCCTCATTTGACTTCCTTTCTGACTGAATCGCTGTGGCAGGCACAACTAAAGCGTGGGCTGCTGTGGCTGCCACTGGCCACTCAGCTCCTAGTATCCTTGCCACCTTCCTCAAGTGACACACAGTGCCTCTGATCACTCGACTGCTCTTGGTGTGAATGGATTTTGTTGCATCTACCTGTAAGGCACAACCCCTTTCCAAATGGCAGCTTAAAGCCATGGCAAAGACAAAATTAGTTGGTGCCAGGATTGGTACCACATGGCATATAAATTCCACATTGTTTTTTGACAATGTTTTAAAGGTGTAAAAACAAAAAAAAAACTCCAAGAGGTGCTCTTTTGGTTTTGTGCTATGAAGGGTGCCAGGGATCTGGACAGAGGCTGCCAACCATCAGCAAGGCTTTTGTCGAGCTAGAAGTACCTATGAAAAACTAAATTAAAATCTGGGAACAGCGACCAGCCAAAGCTACATATCTTTCGATAGCAACCTCCTCGCTTTTGAGTTGAATTTCGAGTTGCTCCCAAAATGTTCAGTCTTTTTTTTTTTTTTTACTCTGTGTAATGAAAACCTTTCAGAAAACTTCTGGGCACTGCAAGCAAAATCTTTTGTGTAGCAGCAAGGGATTAGGTCTTAGAGAAAACCATTAAACAATTGTTTTAAACAGATTTGAAGTGTTTGTATTGGACCATTTTTTGGCACCCTCTTTATTTCTTCTTAAAGCCAGGAGCATCAGTTACTATGAGTACAACTCTGTGAGGCCACAGGCAGCTGTTAAATCATATGAAAGGAATGAAAACCTCTTTCCTGGGCCTAATAGTGCTGTAAATTGTGTGATCTGAAATGTTAGGAACTTGTAGGGGTTAGCAGTAATAACCAGCAGTCCTGTCAAACTTTGTCATAGCTGGCTTAAAATGCAGGGGGAAGCATGGAATTATACCTGTCCAAAGTAGTCTGCTTTGGAGCCTTTCCAAAAAGCTGAGGAATACAAAGAATGAGAAAGCAAATCTTTCAGGCTTATATCAAACAGCTTTCTAGCTGTCACAGAAATATTTGCAGCTGCCCATGTAAACCCAACCTGCTATTGGCACCACATTTTGATTCAGTGCACAAGGGTTAAAATTTTCACTACAGTTCTGCGTGATTTTTGCTTAGTTTGTAGATTTTGCTTTGACAGACAGCAAGTGCCCTAATTTAAAGAGCAGAGGTGGCTTCCGTTTTTAATTTGCACTGCTGATAAATGACCTCTCCTGTGCTTGACTGGGTAAGTAAATTGAAAGAATCTATGATAATTTTTCTTCTTTTTTCCTTCTTTTCTCTTTTATGTCGCACTTGGACACAAAAAAATCACGCAGACATCTTGTCAGGAGGGAAGCAAGAAAAAGCCCGGGGTCCGAGACCCTGAACTTTATTATATATGTTCTTAAAAACCACCGTGGATTGGAGGGAGAAATTACCACCCCTCAATCACACTGGTCAAAGGAAAAATCCATCAAATGTCTCCGCCTAGGAGAATGGAATGAAAAACAATAAAGTACAGTTAACAAAACATGACCATGTTTACAGAAAGTGCGTGAGAAACTTTTACAGAAACTGAAAACATCAAAGAACTGCAAACTCAGGGCAACATCTCACCCTTCTTCCATTAAAAAAGAGAAAGAAAAAAGAAA
>VZTE01003649.1:2144-34362 GCA_013397775.1 Eulacestoma nigropectus
TTCTCCATCCCCCGCCGGTACAGGGGTCACCACTTCCCCCATCACCCCGGCCCCCCTCTCCCCATGGGGGTCGCAGCCAGTACATGATATCATGGGACAGGCAAAGGGCTCATACGACTGGGTAGGCTCTGCTGTCCCGGTCCCGGCGTGGCCTGAGTCCCGTCCCCATGTCCTCCCCGGTGGAGGGACAGGTTGGTGACACGAGGAGCTGCTGTGCTGCAGGAATGGACCGTCCCCATAACCTGCCCCCTCTCCCCGAGCTGTCGGACTCGTCCCTCGTGCCGGGGAAGGTGAGGCGCAGCAGGCGGCGGGTGCTGGGGGAGAAGCAGTGGCGGAGCCTGGAGGAGAGGGGAAGTGCCCAGCTAGGGCAGCCCAAGCTCACCAGGTGGGTGCTGGCACCTCACGGAGACACATCCCGCACCCCAGCCCCACATCCCACCTGTGCCCCTCGAGTCACCCCCTCCGATGCCTCCTTCCAGATCCAGGACCTATGAGTCCTCCTGCAAGGAGACAGAGCAGGCAGCCAGGGGCAGGCAGGGACCCCCATCCCCCTCGGTGAGTCTTGGGGTACTGGAGCTGAGGAGCAGGACCCCAGCGCCAGCCCCAGCCCCACGGTCTCAGCTGGACGCTCTCTTGGGGCGGGGGCCACGAGAGGGCTTGTCCCGGTTCCGTGGCAGACGTGGTGATGGAGCAGGGGGCTGCAGGATGCCCGCGGTGCCAGGGCTGGCCCCGAGCACCACCCCCCCGACCTCCCGCAGCTGAGCAAACAGGACAGCAGCTACCGCCGGGCCTTCAGGGAGCTCGCTGAGCAGGACGTGCTGCTGGGCTGCTTCTCCTGCGCCTGGCAAAGAGAGATGCCCTACCACGGCCGCCTCTACGTGTCCTCCCGCCACATCTGCTTCCACTCCAACCTCCTGCTCAAGGACATCAAGGTGGGCTGGAGCGGGCGTGGGGCCGGTGGCACAAGCAGGGGCACAGGTGGCAGCTCGGAACACAGTGACACAGCCTGTCCCCTTCGGCACAGGCCGTGGTCCCTGTTGCCTCCATCTCAGCCCTCAAAAAGACCAACATGGCGCTGCTGGTGCCCAACGCAATCAGCGTCCGCACGGTGAAGGGGGAGAAGGTGAGAGTGGGGGACAGCGCTGGGGGGCAGCTTCACCCGGGGCTATTTGGATTGTCCTGGTCCCCATGGGCTCTGAGCCGTGACCAAGGGGGCAGCTCTGGCACAAATCCCCTTCCTGCTCCCTGGCAGTTCCTCTTCGTGTCGCTGCGCCAGCGAGAGGCCACGTACCAGCTCCTGAGGTCGGTCTGCAAACACCTGCAGGTATGCGGGGGCTAGATGGGGAGAAGGGCTCCATCCATCCATTGCAGGGCACCTCTCTTCATCTCTCCTCATCCAGGACAGCGGCCAGAGCCTTCAAGACTCGGTGAGCAATGAGGAAACCCCTAGGAAGTCTCAGGTAAGGCCATGGAATGGAGGGCAGGAGGATGCAGAAGAAGGAGGGGCGGTCCCAGCCCCCTGGATGGGGTGAGCTGGGTGCGGTGGCCCCTGGGAAGACTTGAGGAGGAAACATGAAAAGCCCCAGGCTGGGGTGGCACAGACCCCAGGACCCTCCCTTCCTGTGGGTGACACAGGTCCCATCGGGCCCTGCCCATGTCCCCATGGCAGTGGGGCAGGTGCCCTGGGGACACACACCACGACCGGGGCTTGTCCTCTTTCAGATCTTGAGCCAGTCAGACCCGGAGCAGAGCACCCTGGAGCCCAACAGCCTCCACGAGTCCCTGGGTGAGCGGTCACCCTGGTGCACCCCTCGCACGCTCACAGCCCCCTGCTCGTGTCCCCACCCACATTTGTGCCCTGCTGGCAGCTCTGGGCTCTGCTCTCCCTCCCCAGACACACAGTCTGGGAGGGACCGTGTGGCCCTCGCCCCCCGACCAGCATCTCCCACAGCACCAGGGAGTGCAGTGTCAGCTCTTTGTGGCCCCATGTGCCCCCAGGACACCCAGACCCCTTCCTGGGGCACTCATCGAGTGTCTCCTGGTCACCTGCAGATGAGCCAAGCCCTAGATCAAGGCAAGCAGAGGAGGATGATGATGAGGTGGCCCTGCTGGTTCCCAGCAGCAGCGAATGGGTGCCCTCAGCAGGGACACGTGGCCTCTGGGGTGGGTCAAGGGGCTTGGGATGGGGAGATGATGCTGGGGGTTTACACCCTGTCAGAGCGGAGCATGGACTCTCAGTGCCACTAACACTGCCTTGTCCTGGCAGGGGGACCCCACACCGTGCTCTGGGCCTGGGCCACTGCACTTTGGTCCCGGATGATTCCCCAGCTGAGCCCTCTCAACATCATCATCATCGTCTACCTGCTGCTGTGAGTCCCCAGGACCTGCTCACACCCGTGGTCCCCATCTCTACTGAGCCCTGACACAGCCTCTCCAGGGTGGCACTGGCGGGCCGGGGTTCCCGCATTCCCCCGGGACACCCATCCCCAGGGCGAGCACACGGGAGCTTGGCCGTGGCACTGCTCCTGCCCCACGTCCCCCCCCGTGCGCCCTGGCTGATGCTGGCCTGTCCCCAGCATGGTGGCCTTGCTGCTGTCCTCGGGGTACCTGGGTCTGCGCATCGTAGAGCTGGAGCAGCAGCTGGCGTTCATGGGGGCTTGGCCAGACCTCAACCTGTCACAGCAGTGAGTGGTGGGGCATGGAGGGGCCTCTGTCCCCAGCAGAGATCCCCTCTCACCCTGCCTCCCCCCAGGTACAAGACAACGTGAGGCCAGTGAGGACCCGGCCATCTCCAGAGCCCCAGCCGGGGGGTCAGGGGGCTCAGGGGCTGCTCCGAGCCTTTCCTTGGCCTCTCAGGGGCCTCTGTCACCAAGTGCCTTCCAGCTCCCCACGATGCCTGGGGAGCCCACGTGGGCTGTGAGGCTCCATCTCCTTCCCCCCGTGTCTGCCCACCCTGAGCAGCAGCAGAAGGGACCCAGGGAGGTCCCGGCAGGGCATAGAGCAGGGAAGGGGCGCTGGAGTCCGCATCAACCCCCACCCAGCCCTCCCTGCCAAGGGGGGCAGGCAGAGGGAGCCAAGCCCCAGGCAAGGCAAGGGCACAGAGAACAGAATATTTTATTAATAAAGATTAATAAAATCTGTATTGTATTAATACTTATTATTTGCTGGGCCAGATGCCACAGGATGAGCATGAACCAGTCCCCCATCACGCACCCCTTGCTCCCCAGAACAGACCAGGACACAGCAGGACCAGGGGCTTTGACTGACTGGTGTGGGGAGGCAGCTCCCGGTGCTGATGTCCCAGGGGTCCAGGGAGCAGGAGGAGACCCTGAGCAGTCCCCCGGGGCTCTGGCTGCTGGTGACAATGGGGGACAGAGGGGAAGGGGGTGGTGGGGGTGCACCAGGGAGCCCCAGGACCCTGCAGCTGGCCAGGCCCTGGCTCTTACCCTGCTCCTTCCCTAGGACAGGGCTGAACTGCCAGAGGAACGGGTTCCAGCAGGTGCAGGATCTCAGGTACACGGTGGTACACAATGGGGTCCCACAGGTTCTGAGCATAAGCTTGGGGTGAGAGCAGAGCTGGGGGACACAGCAGGACCTGCACCCCACAGCAGGATCCACCCAGCCCAAAGCTCCAGAGCTTAATCCCATTCTGGGCCAGTCAAGGGGCCCTGGAGCTTCCCCCAAGCACCGAGGTGGGGAAACTGAGGCACTGACAGCTCCTTGTTCCACTCTTTTCTCTGTGCCATTTCCTGGGCCATCCCTTCCCCAGACCCACAGCTCAGCTCCGTGCCTGGGGCAGCAGCAGTGGGTGATGCCAAGGTCAGGGATCCTCCCCCTCTTCATCCTGCTGCTCAGCCCCATGGAGCAGCCCTGCCCCACCCCACCCAGCCCGGGGGGGTCATCCAGCAGCAGGCCTGGTCCGCAGAGTATGAGACACTAGTCCCTGGGTGGAGGGAGCTGCCAGGGTTCCATGTCCCTCCCGAGGGCTGGAACAAGGCACAGGTGTGGGGGCACAAGGCTGCACCCCACTGGAAAGGTGTCCCCTGTCTACAGGGCTCCAGTGCCCAGGGAGGGGGTGCTCATCCCATGTGAGGGTCCCACCTGCATGGGGACAGCAGGACTCCTGACTCTAGGGCCTGCAGGGCCGAGGGGCTCTGCACCCCCAGCCTCGCTGCAGCCATCCCCTGGCAACTGCCCCACACCAAGGAGGGGCTGTGCCAGGCCAGGGGCCCCTTTTCCTCCTTCCTGCCATGCCGAAGGGCACAGGGCAGGGCAGGGAGGGGGGAACTGTGCCCTTTCCCAGCAGCAGGAACGCAAACAGGAGCAGGAAGCTGGGAGCAATAAACCCCAGGTGAGAGCTGTGCCAAGAAAGTTGGTACCTGCAGAGGTGGGTGGGGACCCCGGGGACTTGCTGCACCCTTCGCTGTGGAGAAGCAAAGCAGAGCCATGGAGCCCGATCCCAATAAATTCACAACCTGTTTAATGCCAGTTCAATTGCTTTACATGGAAAAGTTACAGCACGCTCCATGTTTGTTTTCCATCACGTGACACCCGGGATACAATGATGCCACGAGGCCGCAGACTCTGTCACCCAGCTCTGGGAGGACCCTGTGCCCGGGTCAGTGCCCACAGGTCACACGTACTGACACATCACCTCAGCTCTGCCCTTTTCCCTACTGAACCTGCAGCTGGTGACAGTGACAGTATCACCCTGAGACACTTGCACAAATCCACCTCCACACGGATACAACTGGGAGCTCCTGCCTGGCAGCTGGCAGCGGGGCAGAGAAGGTGGCTGTACTGGGCTCTGACAGCCAGGTTAGCGTGAGCAGCCTGTTCTTGCCATGCTCTGTCACCAACACGTGTGGCCACAGAACAGCCCTGGCCTGGGAATCACTAACCCTGGCCTGGGAATCACCAGCCTCCCTGCCAAGTGCAATAAGAGAAGCCACCATGAGCCAACCTGCTCCCAAGGCAGAGAGAAAAGCGAGATGTAGACACAAGATGTAGTTTGGGAAAGTCCTTGGCAAGAGGGGACAATGGTGGGGGACAGAGCAATGAGGAGCTGTCCCTGCTCCGCATCTGGGAGCACTGGGCAGTGGATCCTGTGCCCACCTGGCACTGCTCACCCACAGCACTGCTGCTCCCCTCAGCAGCTTTTGAGGAAGTTCCCACATCACAGAGGGGAAAATGCACTCCTGCGGAGCCACAGGGCACTGGGGAGTCCAATCATCACCACACACACCCTGCACTCCAGCTGGGTGCCTGGCTCCCTCCTGCTCCAGAATGGGCTGAGACCTCCTGTGTGCCCCCAACCCAAGCACCTATGCCTTCCCAGAGGAGAAAGCAGTGTGTCCTGGAAGTCTGCACAGTGCTATTTAGCAGGAGGCAATCCGTAACAGGAAAACCCACAGCACAGTCACTAACCTCCCCAGCCCCTCCAAACAGCCCTTTCCCCAGGTGATGACACCCACAACAGATCACCTCTTGCTGCAGGTGGCCCTTTGCTTCAAACCCATTCCCCAACTTAATGATCCAACTCAATTTAAGACCTCCTGGGTGCTTTGGGTGCTCCCAACACACGGTGATGTGGAACAGTGCCAACGAGTGGAACAAACAACACAAGATGGGCCGGGGGGTGACTTCAAACCATGCCTCACGTCCCACGACCAGAGCTACACTAAAGCAGTTGTGCTCAAACTGTGTTTCAGAAATTCCACGGAAATTCCATTTTGGTGGCGAGTGAGACTGTGAGATGACAAAGTGGCCTGTGGGCCTGGGAGACT
The DNA here is from genome assembly GCA_013397775.1 of Eulacestoma nigropectus. Taxonomy (NCBI): domain Eukaryota; kingdom Metazoa; phylum Chordata; class Aves; order Passeriformes; genus Eulacestoma; species Eulacestoma nigropectus. Next base: position 7,931 of record VZTE01003649.1, read on the forward strand.
CGGAGCTGCCAGGGGGGTCCCAGCACACCAGCTCCTCACCAGTGACTCCCAGTACGTGTGACACAGGCGCAGCACCAACAGCCTGATCCAGGCACTGGTGTGATGGCACAAGTGGTCAAGGCTGTGGTGAACAGGCTGTATCGGCCTTCCCACACCTTGGCTCACCCTAAGGATACTGGTGGTACTGGGGACAGGCAATCATACTCCTACTGCCTGGTTTTAGGGAAAGAAGGGAGAGGAGACAAACAACAAAGAAAAAAAAAGAAAGAGAAAGCACTACCTATGCAATCTACAGAGAGAGGACAAGTCTATAGACACAGCCAGGAAATTCCATATGGGAACAGGAAGCAATGCTGGGAGAGGGCAGGAGGCAGGCAGGGCCAGGGCAGGCACAGGCATAGGTGAGAGGGAACAGGCTGTGCAGCCTCACAGCTTCTCTTAAATTAAAAGCACCACACACACACAGAGCATTTGTGTTACACCCCATGGGCTCCAACACCAGCCAGAACTCTCATCCCACACAACCTAAAAACCCCAAAACACACACCAAAACCCAACAGCAGGGCCCTGGCCGGGACTTGGAGATAACAAAAAAGCAACACTGCAGCCCTGCTTCAGGGGAACCCCTCTTTCAGCCAGAAGAGGCCCTGCTCACCCCAAAAACCAGATCTTCAGGATTTGTTTTTGTTCTTGAACACATCCCAAATGCTTTTGGCCTCAGGGAGACTCCAGAGCAAGGCACCCACCCAGTGGCACCAAAGGAAGCTCCACATGCACAGGCGGTTGGGTGGGTTTCTTTTTTTATAAAGTCCTTGCTTCTCCTCTCTGGTAACTCCCAGGATCAGCCCAGAACATGAAACAGCAACTGCAGAACTTCCCGAATCTGCTCCCTTAGAGGTGAAGCTTTTTCAAGTCTCCTCCAAAGTCTAGACCCCAAAGTGTATTTGTTTGGAGGCAGCTGTCAAGCATGCCAAAAAAATCAAGCTGTCTTATGGGAATGATCATGTCAAGTACTACAGTACCTCTCTGGGGGGAAAAAATAAAGAAAAAAAAAGGAAAATAGGCAGTTCTCCAGTTTCTTCCTGGAATGGGGATGCCAGGCTATGAACAAAGCCCTTAGATGCCCAGCCTGGAGCTGTGCCACTCACACCAGCTGTACCGCACCAGTCTGGCTGGCTCCTGCCTCCAGAGATGTCACTTGAGGACACAGAGCAGCACATCAAATCCCTTCCCACAGCAGCAAGGATATGCTCCTCTCTTGCAGGAGGGACACCATGGCAGTGGGGATGGCCTCAGTCCATTCTCAATGGTCCATGTCATACGAGTCCTCCTCAGTGCCACCTGGATGGCTGGAGGATGCTGGGTTAACATTTCTCTTGTACCCATTTCCCTTTATGAACGATGAATCCAATAACCTTTGGCAGTTCCCTCCCCTCCCCACCCCATCCCAAATACTGCCCAGCCCTGTGGGTCACAAGCACATATTTAATGAGCTGGGTCCTTCTCCAGTCCCACGGCTCTCCCTCCCCTTGGCTGGGCTCTGGGGGTCCATGCACGCCGAGGGAGTGGTCTGATCCTGGAATGTCAGGCTGTAGGTTCCCGCGGCACAGGGAGGGGGTTTATCGTATCCTGGTGAAGAGGTTGAGCACAGATACAGACTCCTGACAAGGGAAGACAAAGCAGGGGGTAAACAGCTGTTACTTCACGTGCTTCTGGGTTGGTTTGTTTTTAATCTGGTATCTCTAGCTCAGGGCACGATCCCAGCTCAAAGTCCAACACCATAAATATTCCCATGGGCTTCTTCCAAATGGTAACAAAGTGCACAGCAGGCTAGAGTGCCACTCCCAGAGCTCTGCAGGCAGCTGTACCCCAGAGAAGGCAAGAACTGGGGGACCTCCAGAAGCCATGCCAGCTCCCCCCAGTCCCCTCCTCCAAATTCCTCTGCCAGGCACCCAGGAAAGCTCTCAGAGCATCAGGCACAACCTGCTTTTGGTGATGGCGAGTTGTCACTGGCAGAATCCATGATCCCATTTTCATCCAAACCCCCATTTTAAGCAGTTTTGTAAAGAGGCAGGGGATAATCAGGGAATCACAGAATGGTTTGGGCTTCAAGGGACCTTAAAATTCATCTTGTTCCACCTCCTGCCATGGGTTGCTCCAAGCCTCGTCCAACCTGGCCTTGGACACTTCTACGGATGTGGCTGCCCTGGGAAACCTGTGCCAGGGCCTCCCCACCCTCACAGGGAACAATTCCTCCCCAATATCCCATCTAACCCTGCCCTCTGGCAGTGGGAAGCCATTCCCTGTGTCCTGTCCCTCCAGGCCCTGGTCCAAAGTCCCTCTCCAGCTCTCCTGGAGCCTCTTTAGGCCCTGGAAGGGGCTCTGAGGTCTCTCTGGAGCCTCCTCTCCTCCAGGTGAACACCCCCAGCTCTCCCAGCCTGCTGTCACCCGAGGGGTCAGCTCAGTGAGGCCTCTGAAATGCTGCTCTGCTCAGCAGCCCTGGACCAGCCTGGAAAAGGATGTTGTATTGCACCTGCCTCGGGCACACAGGGCAACCTTTTACTTAAATCTCAGCAAAGTTGCACCCTTCACTGCCCCAGCCTTGATCTGCAGGAAGGGATCAGAGAGGAGGCAGCAGAGCAGAGCCAACGTGGCCTGAGTTCCCCCAGGCAGCTGCCCCCATGCCTGGCCTTACCTTCGTCGAGCGAGTTTTACTGAAGACATTCCAGAAGCGCAAAGTTTCGTCTCCAGCTCCTGTGACAATGGCCTCCCCATCAGGGGACATTGCCTAAGGACAAGACAACAACCTTTAGCACCTGTCACATTTTTGAGGCTGAAAACAAGTCTCTGATGGAATGCAGGAGAGATTTAACTCTCCTTCCTACTCAGCGATGAGAAGCCAACTACCTCTACTTCCAGGTGCCTCATGCAGCCTCAGGGGCAATTTTGACACTCGCACCTTATGGTGCAGCTATGGGGGGAGTGTTGTGGAAAGGATACTTGTGTTAAGAAATCCAAGCCATGTGTAACTGAGGCTGTTCCTCCTGGGATTATCAACATGCCTGAAGGCAGGAAGATGATATGACTGGATTTTCTGGCTGTATTGGTTGCTTACATTGGGATCTACCTCCCAAAACAGCATCAGCATTTGTCAGCTCTTGTGAACTGCTGACAGCCCCATGTAACAGTAGTAGCAGATACGAGATTGATCGAGATTACCCGCAACAAATGTTTAATAACAAATTAGGAGGACTGGAAGCAGCAAATTCTTCCCTGGGCAGCAATCATCAGTGAAGAGGTGTGAAAGTCTTCTGGGAGCAAGGAGAGAAGCTTGTGTTTCATAAAATCACAGAATCCCAGAATGTTTTGGGTTGGAAGGGACCTTAAAAGTTCAACTTGTTCCACTCCCTTCCACTGTCCCAGGGTGCCCCAAGCCCTGTCCAGCCTGGCCTTGGACACTTCCAGGGATCCACGGGCAGCCACAGCTGCTCTGGGCACCCTGTGCCAGGGCCTCACCACCCTCACAGGAAGGATTTCTTTCCGACATCCCATCTAACCCTGCCCCGTGGGAGTCTGAAGCCATTCCTCCTTGTTCTGCTATTCCAGATCCTTATCCAAAGTCTGTCTACAGCTCTCCTGGAGCCTCTTTAGGCACTGGAAGGTCTCCCTGGAGCCTTGTCTTCTCCAGGCTCAGAAGAGTTTTCTTAGAAGAAAACTCAGATGTTTCCTCAGGAGAGTTTGGCAGGCTTTGCTATCATTAACAAAGCCTCACATTTCCATAGCAGCAAATCAAAGTGCCCCTTGCAGGCACAGAAACCAGACAGAGTTTTCCACTGCTCATGGGGAGTGTTCACACTCCCATCCAGAAAGCTTATGGTGCCACTGGCACTGCTGCTTTGGGTCCCCATCTGAGCACACTTGCAGCAAGGTGAGCAGCTGCAGAACCATGGCCATCACTCACCAGATAGAGGACTCGATAGGAGTGCCCTGTGAGCTTTGCTACTTGAGTTAACGAGGGGTATTTCCAGACGAGGATCTGGTTCTGGGAGTATCCGTGGGTGCTCACCTGAAAGGGGAGAGGGCAACACGCATCATAGAACCATGGAATTGTTAAGGCTGGAAAAGACCTCCAAGATCATCAAGTCCAACCATCAGCCCAGCACCACGAACATGTTCACCACTAACCCACATCCCCAAGGGCCACATTCACATGTTTCTTGAACACTTTGCAGGAATGGTGACTACACCACTGCCCTGGGCAGCCTGTTCCAGTGCCTGGCAACCATGAAGAAATTTTCCCAATATCCAATCTAAACCTCCGCTGGAGCAACTTGAGGCCGTTTCCTCTTGTCCTGATGCTTGTTATCTGGAAGAAGAGCCTGAATCCCACCTGGCTCCACCCTCCTGTCAGGGAGTTCTGCAGAGCCAGAAGGTCCCCCCTGAGCCTCCTTTTCTCCAGGGTGAGCCCCTTTCCCAGCTCCCTCAGCTGCTCCTGGTGGCTCCAGACCCTTCCCCAGCTCTATTCCCTTCTCTGGACACGCTCCAGCCTCTCAATGTCTTTCTTGTTGTGAGGGGCTCAAAAACTGACTCCAGCACTTGAGGTGCCTCAGCAGTGCCCAGCACAGGGGGATGGTCACTGCCCTGCTCCTGCTGGCAACACCCTTGCTGGTACAAGCCAGGAGGCCCTCGGGCTCCTTGCCCACTTGGACACACCTGGCTCATGCTCAGCCATGCTTCCCGACACAGGGCAGCTCGGCAGCAGCTGCACAGGGAAGGACTCACCAGCTCGTTGGCGTGTTTGGACCAGGCCAGGTTGCACACCTGGGACCCGGTGTCGATGCACTGCAGGGGCTGCCCCGTGAGCGTGTTCCAGAAGCGGATGCAGCGGTCAGCTGTGCCCCCACCCGAGGCCAGGAGCCCGTGCTGGTGTGGGGACCAGGCGATGGCTTTGACTGCTGCCAGGTGCTCTGTGTATTGCTGGACAGGGCTCAGGCTGGAGTGATTCCAGACAAGGAGCTGGCAGAGAGGAGAGACATGATCAAACCTGTGCCCTGTGCCTCAGTCATGTGTCCACTACACCCATAAGCCACGATGGGACCGATGAGGGCAGTTGGGCAACACGCTGATTTCCCACAGCTCTGCCCAGGCATGCACAGCTCCACTCTGCACTTCACAGTATCATGGAATGGTTTGGGTTAGTTAAAGCTCATTCAGTTCAAACCCCTGCCATGGGGAGGGACACCTTTTACTAGACTAGGTTGCTCTTAGCCCCATCTGACCTGGCCTTGAACACTTCCAGGGATGGGCAGTCACAACCACCCTGGCACCATACTCAGCTGAGGAGCTGTCCTACCCCCAGGCCACAAGGCAGGAACAGCCCCTAAGGTAAGGGAATGCATCTAAAGAAACAGCGTCACTGAGACCCTCTTGTTGCCTTTCTGGCTGCATCATTCCAGAACACATCTAGAAATCTGCTCAGTTCATTAAGAGTTATTCTGAGCAGCAGGAACTCGGTCCAACCATGCTGTCACACAGACACTGGGCACATTCCCTGCTGAGCAACCCGCTCCAAAGGGCTTGGAACACTGCTTTTTCGTGACAGATGCTTCTCCCATATGGTGCTCAGTGAGCTGCAAGCCTGAGTTACAGGTATGAGAATTCACAGAGCTCTACCTCAGGTTCCTGCTGCACACAAACATCACTGCAACAAATGTGATCATACACTACCCAAACAAAGCCAGGAAGGACACCTTAGCAGTAGTTTTGTTGAACTCAACCCCCTGAGCCAAGCTAGAGATTTAATTAGCCAAATACAGAAGCAAAATTAAATTTACCTTTTTCATTTTATTAGGAAGAGAAGACTGAGTAGAAGCTTAGCATGACTTATGTTTGGTCACAGTCCAACAACCAAAACAAAAGTCCTTTTCAGAGAGGCCAAACATTCCTTAAAGAATCACTGAACCATTAAGGCTGGAAAAGACCTTCAAGATCAAGTCCAACCTTTGACCTAATCCCACTGTGCCCACTAAACCATATTGCAAAGTGCCCTATCCACTCGTTTTTGGAACACTTCCAGGAATGGAAACTCCCCCACTGCCCTGGGCAGCCTGTTCCAATGCTTAACCACTCTTTCAGCAAAGAAATTTTTCCCTAATCATAGAATCGTACAATGGTTTGGGTTGGAAGGGACCTCAAAGCCCATCTAGTTCCATCCCCTGCAATGGGCAGGGGCAGCTTCCACTAGACCAGGGTGCTGCACATCCTGTCCAGCCTGGCCTTGAACACCTGCAACGATATAATAACATCCAACCGGAACCTCCCCTGGTGCAAACTGACACCATTCCCCCTTGCCCTAGAAAGAAAGGGGGTCTGACATTTCCCATGACCCCCTGGAAGGAATGTACCTTATTATCATTCCCTCCAGAGGCCAGGAGCTGGTGGTCTGTGGACCATTTGAGCCCACAGACCTCCTGCCTGTGTCCCTGGAGCCGCCGCTCAGACTGCAGGGGTGGGGTGCGGATGTCCCGCTGCAGGATCATCCTGTCCCGGCTCCCGGACGAGAGTTGGTCTGCGTTCCACGCCAAGGCACCTGCAATGGGGGCAGAGCTTCAGAGGGTGTTGTAGGAGTCATGCAATCACAGAATCACTAAGGCTGCAAAAGACTTCTAAGGTCACCAAGTCCAACCGTCAACTCAGCACCACCACCGCATTCACCACCAAACCATGTCCTCAAGTGCCACATCCACATGTCTTTTGAACACTTTTCAGGCATGGTGACTCCACCACTGCCCTAGGCAGTCTGTTCCAATTATTTATAACCCTTTATACGAAGAAATTTTCCCAATATCCCATCTAAACCTCCCCTGGCACAGCTTGAGGGCATGTCTTCTCATCCTGTCCCTTGTTCCCTGGGAGCAGAGCTCAACCCCCACCTGGCTGCACCCTCCTGTCAGGGAGTTGTGCAGAGCCAGAAGGTCTCCCTTGAGCCTCCTCTTCTCCAGGCTGAGCCCCCCAGCAACCCCAGTTGCTTCTAGTGCTTCAGACCCTTCCCCAGCTCTGTTCCCTTCTCTGGACACGCTCCAGCCCCTCAGTGTCTTTCTTGCTGTGAGAGATCTAAAACGGCCTCCAGTATTTGAGATGGGACTTCAGCAGTGCCCAGCACAGCGGGATGGTCACTGCCTTGGTCCTGCTGGCCACACTATCAAGTCCAACCCTTCCAGTCCTGCAGCAGTTGGTAAGCAAAATGCAGCCATCACAGCTGGCAGGGTTTAAAAAGAAACCCTAACAAACTTCACACCACTCCTTACAGACCTCCCTTACATCCACTCTCTGGAGTCCTAGACCAGGGCACAAATAGAGGTTCCCCTGAACAGACTGACTGCAGGTATTACCGACCCCACTGCACAGTGCAGTAAAGCACAGGAATAGATCTCAGAAAGTGCATGGACTTCCCAAATCTCACCCCAGAGTTTAGATTCACAACATCTCTAAACAAAAGAAAACAGCCCCCCAAAAAAAAGGAACTGGAAATCTCAGTGTGAAGCTGCCAGCAGGGCTGAAATCGGAAGCCAGCAGCAGTGAAGAGATGTTGTAACCAAACCCAAAAAGCCTCAAGCATGGAGGAAACACCTGCTGCAACACCCAGCCATCATCACACCCAGATCAGAACATCACAGTTATGAGATGATAATATTTTGAACCTGCTCAAGACACAGCAGGGAAAAAGTATCAATCCTGGTACTCTGAGTTCTCTTATTTCCAGCAGATCCCTGGCTAGCAAAGTTCAATCAGGAAGGAGAGCCCCCTGAGAACCCTCTGCCTCCCCACTCCTTACCGACTCTGGCTGTGTGTCCCTCCAGCATGGAGAGCTTCTTTCCTGCAGCTGCATCCCAGATCTGCACAAAGCCCTTGTGAGTACCAACAGCCACCAAGTTCCCCTGGACAAACAGAGAGCCAGGATCAGTACAGCCAGAAAACTGAAAGCTGAGGAAAAGACTTGACATAAATCCCACGAGATGGAAAGCATCCAGAGTCCTTCCATCTTACATGTTTTTCCCTACTGAGAGGCCCAAGCAGCCTGTCTGGAATACATTTATTGTAACATTTTATTGTCAAGAGCTGAAGAAGCAAACTGGCTCCTTCTCCCTCCCACTCCTCTTAGCAACGCCTCGAGAACCGCAAGATACAAGAGGCTGCTCTCTATCCCCTCTCTTTTAGCAGAGAAAAACCAACCCAAGGAGTTAACTACAGCTATGATGACAGTGACTAAGTGACACGTGTCTCAGATGTCCTTGCCAACAGTGTCATACTGACCCGCTCTGACCAGCCCACGGATGTCACGGAATCGCCTTCCACAGAGAGGTCACAGAGCCGGGTCACCTTCAGAGAGACGAATGGGGTAAGAAACGCGTTTTTGTCACACAGCACTACTGGCTGTCTCACAGACCAGTGCTGTGTTTGGGATAGAGCGTGACAAGTGCTGAAGCCCTCACACAGCACATTCCATAGCTCTGGAAGGTTGGAAAAACCCTACATCAATAGGCAATTCAATCTTCAGACACTCATGACCATTTACCTGACTTGTACAAGCACTCCACAAGTAAACACAAGTCCCAAGGCCAACGCTGAGGACGTTAAGAGAGGACCAGTCCACCAGGTTCAGGTAGAAGTCATCCTGCAGCTCTGGGGCATCCAGCACTTTGAAAGGAATCTTGGAGATTTTCCGAGTTGGTTTTCGAGGTGATCTTAGCAGCTTCTGACTGTTTACAAAAACAGATAAAAAAACAACTACAGGAATCTGCACATCACAGCAGATGGGAGGCACAGGTGTAGCCACTCTTTACAGAGCACTCTGAAGTTTCTACAGAAATGTAGAGACAAAAAGGCTGCACAATGCTTTTTCAGCAGCAAGACTGGAAGGAATTAGGTTCTGCTTCTACAAAGGAGCTATGAAGCAGAAAGGTAAACTGATTACTGAGAGCTGACCAAGATGTGTCAAGCGCATAAGCAGGTTGGGCACCTGAAGAAATTCTTAGAACTTGACTTAAATTTAAAATAAATTTAAAATTTATTATCTCTCCAGATTTTCAAACCCAATTCACATTGCAATTTTCAAGCTTTAGACAGAAGTCCTAGAGAACCTCACTGAACTCTCTGTCCAAGCCCTTCCCTTCTTATAGTTTGCAGAGGATCAGCGTTACCTTTTGTTGCTGACAGGAGACAGGGAATAGGGTGAGACCTCGTTGCCATCATCCGGGCTGGAGCGTTTTGTGCTGAGCGAGTACTGCATAAAGAAACACACCTCGTGAGGAACCCGGCGTGCTCGAGGGCCGGGGCATCACTCCCAAGGTGCACTGGTGCCAAGCTAATTCCAACACCCAGTTTTTCCTTTCCCAGGTGCTCCAAAACCATACAAAACCCCTCATCAACACTCAAGTCCAAAAGCCTGATTTGGCCACCCACCACACTGTCCAAAAAGTCTGGCTCCACCCAGCTTTCCTGCCAGCACAGACACAGGAAGCACATTGCTTGCTGCACACTCAGGTTCCCTTTGCAGGCCACCACATTTGTTATCAACAGCTCATATCAGCCAAGCCCCAACATCAACTCACTGCATGAGCAGCCTGGCAGAGCCCTGTGCTCTGTTCCTGTGACACACACACAACCTCCACTGGTGTTAATGCAAGTAACCAACTTACAGTGAAGAGAGATTTCTTCTCTGGGGTGGATGGCTGCAGCCTCCTGTCCTCTGTCTGGGGGTCCTGCACCTTCTCAATCCCTGCTCCCAAGAGTTCATTCTTCAGCAAGGCAGAGTAGGCAAGGCCATCTGTAAACCCAAACAGGCACTGAGCAGAGAGATCAGAGCAGCAACAGCAGGCAGTGTCAGGATCATGTGTGCCTGACCTGGAGAAAAGAACGCTCCAGGGAGAGCTCAGAGCCCCTTGCAGGGCCTAAAGGGGCTCTAGGAGAGCTGGAGAGGGACTTTGGACAAGAGCCTGGAGCGACAGGACAAGGGGGAATGGCTTCCCACTGCCAGAGAGCAGGGATGGATGGGATATTGGGAAAGAATTGTTCCCTGTGAGGGTGGGGAGGCCCTGGCACAGGGTGCCCAGAGCAGCTGTGGCTGCCCCTGGATCCCTGGAAGTGTCCAAGGCCAGGCTGGACGGGGCTTGGAGCAACCTGGTGTAGTGGAAGGTGTCCCTGCCAGTGGGAGGGGGTGGAAAGAGATGGGCTTTAAGGTCCCTTCCAACCCAAACCAATCTGGGATTCTGTAACTTGTACACTCACAGAGTCTCTCAATAAGCCTGGGGCCCCCATTGAGAAGCAAGATTAATAGCAAGTTTCCCCTCCTTCCACTCCATCAGGAAAGTGCTTCCATGACACAATAAATCAAGGGATAGAGACAGCCTCTTGCGTCTAGACGCTCATCAGAAGCAGTGACCTGGTACTCACTCATGATGTGGGCATTTCCCAAAATACCAGCATGAGTTTTGGCAGAAGCGTGAAAATGCCACTGTGGCCTTAATTTCCCCAACAGCTCGCAATAAGAGGTCTGGGCACTGCCAAGCAGTAGAAGGGTGCTCTCACCTTTGCCACTGTCTGATGTAGCATCCTTTGCTTTTCTGTTTTGGCTTGGTGATTTTTCATTTTCCTGAAATGGAGAAACATGCCATCACCATATAGAAACCTCAGGGTATATGGTGAAACAGCAAATGCAGGGAGCATAGGGTTTGAAGACTCGCACTCAAAGGAACTCTTCTGGGGCAGCAGAAGCCCGTGGTGCAGAAGATAAGCAGAGCAATCATGCCAGCCAAAACAAAAGGTACCATTTCTTCAGTTCCAAGGCTGAGCTGTAGGAGAAGGGAGCAAAACTTACATTTATTCTGTGGAAGTTGATGCTCCAGTTGGCCCCAGCTCTTGAGGGAATGAATCTGTCACCATGCTTACTAGGAGAAGACATTGGAGAATTGGAAGGCGTCAAGGTTCTTCTCATCTCTGCTACCTGAATTAAAGAATAAGAGACACTGAACTTACTCTTGCTCTTGTCAAGCCCTAGAGTTGGTTGGTTTGTTAGCCCTCAATTTTTTATGCTACACATGTAGTTGCTGAGATTATGTATTAAAAAGGTATTACTGAACTCCATAAAAATATCTTCACTCCTTTTTGTAACCTGAACTGAGGTTATATATTCAAAAGCTCTCTTAAAGTCAAGCTATTTGGGTATTCACAGAACAGTTCAGGAACTCACACCTGCTCACAACCCAACAAAAAAGACTGTGGTTTGCTTTGAAGAGGTCCCAGGTCTTTCAAAAGCTCAAGGAAAAGAGTCACAAGTGAGACAGACAACAACATAACAGTGAGCCTGAGCCCATCTGTACTCACACAAGGCATTGTGTTCTCATTCTGTATGTTGATTTGGCGTAGGAGACGTCTCTCATAGTCCTGATCCATGGTGGGACGCTGGCTGGAGAGATCAGCAGGCTCAGGAATTTATGTTTGCAAAGTCCAAGCAGTAATTAGTGTGCTGCAACAGACAGGAGGAGAAAAACAACAAAATGTTATACCCCTCCATGCTGAAACAGCCTCTTCAGAGCCTCCTAAGCCTGTTCTTTGAACTTGAGACCACTTTTCCTATCCAGAGCATTGGTACCAAACTTGTGTGACACTGAAGAATGCAGGCAGCCAGTATTTTGTGTCTGACAGGACCTCAGCGGGTCCCCACCACACCTGGAGCAGGGACTGCCCCCCGGCCCTGCAGCAGCAGAATTTGGCAATCCTTCAGGACAGGGGCATGAAAAATCCAGGCACCTGCAGCCTGTCCTGTCTAGGCACTGGCACCAGTTGCACAGAGAGGTGTGGCTGCCCCATCCATGAAAGTGTTCAAGGCCAGGTTGGACTGGGCTTGGAGCAACCTGGTGTAGTGAAACCCATGGCAGGGGGTAGAATGAGATGGGCTTTAAGGTCATTTCCAACCCAAACCATTGCGGGATTCTGTGATCCCACCACAGCCTGTCCCACTGCTCAGGTCAGGGGCACGGGAGCAGTGCTGAAGGTGGGATGCTTTTAGCCACGCCAGAAGTACTGCAGACTTTTAACACCACCCACTGCAGGAACACACCAGGGATCTAGTAGTCCCAGTGAACATTCCATGTCTGATGCCTGCATTATCCCAAATACTCCTGGCTGGCACAAAGCTTGCTCACTCATACAACTATACAGTTTATAAGCATCGTTAACATCATTTAAGCACATATTTTAAGCATATATTTTAGGACAGGGCTGCTTCATAGCTGAGATTTGCCTGGTAAATTAACATGGGCACCAATAAAAAATAAATGAGCTGACACTGTCAGGATACACAGTCACAGCCCTTGCCAAGCCCCAAGGGCAGAGAGCAGCACCCTTAGGGCCCAACTTCCCCCCTCACATACCTCATGCACCTTGTCCACAACTGACCTAGGCACAAAAACACCAGCGCCAGAGGAGACATCAAGTTAGTCTTTCAACCCAAGATAAACATGTCCAAAGGCAAAGGTGGAATTAACACATAAGCAAATCCCCACAACACACAGGCATCTGGAGGCTGTGCAGAACGTAAAGGGATCTTCATTCCTGTTATTGCATAAACATTTATGGCACCTGGCTGGAGTCCCAGCTGCACAAATGGAGTCGCCTCGAGATACAAACTTGTGGTAAAATCCAGGAGGCAACTGCACACAAAGGCTATGCTGGGAGGAGGCTGCCCAGGGAGCAGCTGCACAGTGCCCCGCTCAGGGACAGCTCTGCACTGCCTCCTGCTCCCTCCTGGGAAGAGGCTGCCTCCAGAAACCACAGACCTGCCCAGGGTTTTACAGTTAAAAACTGGGGGCAAGTTACCAAGCTGTGAGGGGTCCAGCAGCACATGCTGCAATTAAGTAAGATGTGATGAAGTTTTACAATATTCAGTGAAATAAGGTTGAAAACAAGGCAAAGCACACACACTCTGCACTGCAGAGCTGATGGCCTTTCACCTCAAAAGGTTACAGAAAATGGGGTGACATCAAGGTGGTGACCAGTCACCCCTGGGGTTCCACAGGGCTCCATCTTCCGGCCAGTTCTATCAAATGTCTGTAAGTGACTAGGGGGCAGGACTGGAATGTCCTGAGTGGGTTTGCTGAGGTCACTCACTTGGGAGGAACTGCTGACACCCTCAGGGACGGAGAGGCCCCACAGAGAGACCCTCACAAATGTGAGGATTGGGAAATCCCCCACCATGTGATGTTTAACAAGGCAAGTGCTGGATCCTGCCCTGGGATGGGGCAGCCCTGGATGCAGGGACAGACTGGGAACAAGAGGCTGGAGAGCAGCGCCGTGGGCAGGGACCTGGGGGTCCTGGTCGGTGGCCAGTTGGATCCGAGTCCCCGGCGTGTCCTGGCAGCCCAAAGGGCCACCGTGTCCTGGGGGGCACCAGGCCCAGGGAGGGATTGTCCCGCTCTGCTCTGCACTGGGGCAGCCTCAGCTCCAGTGCTGGGGGCACTTTGGGCACCACAAGATCAGAAGGATCCAAAGCTGTTGGAGAGTGTCCAAAGGAGGGACACGGAGCTGGGGAAGGGTCTGAGGAGCGGCTGAGGGCACTTGGCTCGTCCAGCTGGAGCAGAGGAGACTGAGGGGAGGCTCCTCGGGGGCTGCAGCTCCTCCCGAGGGGAGGCGGAGGGGCAGGGGCTGAGCTCTGCTCTGGGACAGGGACAGGAGCCCAGGGAACGGCTGGAGCTGGGTCAGGGCTTGGCATGGAGCTCAGGGAAAGGTTCTTCCCCCCGAGGGTGCTGGGCACTGCCCAGGCTCCCCAGGGAATGGTCCCGGCCCCAAGGCTGCCAGAGCTCCAGGAGCGTTTGGACAGCGCTGCCAGGGATGCACAGGGTGGGATTGTTGGGGTGTCTGTGCAGAGTTGGACTCGATGATCCCTGTGTGTCCCCTCCAGCTCAGGAGATCGTGGTTCTTTGAGCTACACCATTTTTCAGTGCCAAAACTTGGATTTCTTACAAATGCTGAAATGCTTTTCTTCCTTGCCATTAAGCATGCTAACACTTTTACAGGAGCATCCCTGAAATAGACAGTGCCAAGCTGGTTCTGATCACACCTGCTTACCTCTACCACCTCCTCCCCCAAGCTTTTTTCTTTCTTAATTTAACACATTTCTCCCATATGTTCTCTCAGTGGCAAAAGTGGAGAAAGCTCCCAAATTTAACAGAGATCAGCTTCCACCAAATGAAGCAAAGAGTCAGAGACGACATTACTGGAGTGAAAAGTTAGAAAAGTCCGTGATGCTATTAATAAAGGAGGTTTAAAAAATAAAAATTAGTGCATGCCATATCAAACACTCTCCCTCATTTTGAAGTTTACTTACCACCGCCCTTACCGACCCACAAGCTACCAAATGTGTGTCTCAAACCAAACAGTTCAACAAAATGCCCCCTCCCTCCTTTTCTTTTTTTGGGTTGTTGTTGTTTTAACACCATGAGTAAGAGAGCTCAGCCTGCAGAACCCACACAAGGAGCGTGATCAGCCAGGGAACACCACGCATTTGAAGTGTCCTCCCAAAACGGCTCAGCACAGTATTCGTGAGAGATCCAGACCCAGTTACACAGCAAAGAGACATTTTAAATTCTACATCTGAAACACATTCGACTATCGAGCTTTTGAGTTCTCATCTGCCCAAATTTCACCTACAACTTCCCCTCAGAAACACAGCACAGATTGTCCAACAGAGAGACTGCAGAGGCAGAACACAGCAGTGAATGTTCAGCACCTGAATAGTGACATGTTTTTACCCTAAAACCTGTGCCACTAACACAGGCCCAGGGAGCAAGCAGCACCTCTGGTTTGGGGTAGGCTCTTGCTGTGTCTGAATTTGTCTGTGGGAAGTGAGTGGATTTTCCATTTCCCTCAAAGCAATTAAAAAAGGCTTTGCCAGAAGGACCTGGGGGTGCTGGTGACAGCAGCTGAACATGAACTGGTGTGGGCAAGAAGGCCAACAATATGTGGCTTGTATCAGCCACAGTGTGGCCAGCAGGACGCGGGCAGCGACTGTACCCCTGTGCTGAGCACTGCTGAGGCCCCACCTCGAATCCTGGGGACAGTTCTGAGCCGCTCAGGGCTGGAGCATATCTGGAGAAGGGAATGGAGCTGGGGAAGGGACTGGAGCAGCTGAGGGGAAGCTCAGCCTGGAGAAAAAGAGGTTCAGGGGAGACCTTCTTGGTCTTCACAACTCCCTGACAGGAGAGTGCAGCTGAGTGGGGGTCGGGCTCTGCTCCCAGCAAACAAGGGACAGGACAAGAGGAAACAGCCTCAAGCTGTGCTAGGGGTGGTCTAGGTGGGATATCAGGAGAAATTTCTTCACGGAAAGCATGATCCAACACTGGCACAGGCTGCCCAGGGCAGTGATGGAATCCCCATCCCTGCAGGGATTTAACAGCTCTGTGGAGGTGGCACTTGGGGACATGGGTTAGTGGTGACCTTGGCAGTGCTGGAGGAATGGTTTGACTTGATGTTAGAGGGCTTTTCCAAACTGAACGATTCTGTGATTCTATAATATGTGGGCTTCAAGTTCCCTTTAAGTTGAAGAAAGAAAAGATATTGAGGAGCTACATGTGTTATGTATTCTTCAGACACTATTTTATCACTAATTATGCAGTTTATGCTTGGAGAAGAAAGGTGGGATTTGGTGGAAGGGTTTGGATTCCTTGAGAAGAATTTGTATTCTGACTTTGCTCTTCATGCACCTTCTGTCCTCTCTCTGAATTGGCTGGATTGTCTCACAGCTTATTACCTTCAAACAACACTTATAGGCAGAGTTATGGTACTGAACAAGTGCCTTTTTTTCTTTTTATTGACCCAACCTTCCTGTATTCAAATACAAAAGTGTTTTTTCTTGGTATGGATATGTTTTTAATAAGCCAACACGCAGAATGCCAGGCCTGGCAGGGAAATGAGGGCAGTAATTTTGCAAAATTATTTCTGTGGTTTGAGGCAGGCTGTACCTGTTTGGATTCTCCAGCACACATTGAAGGGGGGGTAAGAGATGCAGGTTGGTTCTCTCAATTCAGACATGCTCTGCTTAAGCAGTTCAAGAGCTGGATGATTCCTAACCATCTTTTATTCCAGAAATTGTTCATGTACCTTCTCTTCTGGAAGGTATTTGGGTGGGTAAGCGTTAAACGTGAGAGGTGCTGACGAAAGTGAGAGACTCGGAATACCAAAGGCAGGATGTAAATGTAAATGTAAATGAATATATTTCCTAATTTACACAGGGCCAAAGGGGGGTAAAGGATGTCTTGGTAATTTAAATATCATTAATGTTATGTTGTTGCTTTATTTTGAAGCATCTCAAGTCTGAAAAAGGTTGCCTGGAGCTTTTCTTACTAATAAGCCGTAAACAGATCCCAAATTTATAGTCAGCAAGAGCCTACCCAAACCCAGAGATGTCGCCTGCTCTTTGGGCCTGTATTTAATGGCATGAGCTTTAAGGTAAAAACATGTCACTATTCAGGTGTTGAGTATTTCCAAGCTCTCTGGAATAGCCTCATCATTTGCCAAGGGGAAAAGTACACAAGTCCTCCAAGTCATGACCATCAGGGTTTGAAATCAAACCTAGATGTCCTGCTTCCCCAAATCCAAAGTTTTCATCTTCTTTTGATTTGACTAAACCCAATCACAACACTTGCAAATGAATAAGGCAAAGCCCTCAGCTGGCAGCAGAAGTGGCAGTTCCTCTATCCCTGGCAGCTGCAGTGCCCTGCCCCTCCTCATGCCAGCTCCAGGTACTGACCACATCACACAAAAACCTAACTTGGCCCCAAATGGCTGATGTTTTTGGCTGGTTCAGTAAGCATCACCTCCTCCTCAACCTGGAGTACTGCAAGAGTATTACCGGTTATAGATTCTTTTACAGGCTCTTGAACAAGCTGTAAGGGGAAAGAGGAAAACAAAACCAACAAAAAAAGCTAAGCCATAGCTTTGAGCTGTGTAATAGTCAAGACTATTAGGAATGCATTCAGAATGCCAAGGCTTCACAGGGCAGCCATTGGGAATGAGCAAGATACTCTGTGCTTGGCCAAACTCAAGCAGAACTTGCCCACATTTAACCCAGAGGAACATTACACCAATCAAGCAAACCTTTTCAGGAACTGGCCTCCTTTCAAACCAGCAATAGCACAAAAAGTTAAGAGAGCTGTGTGTTTTACCAATATTTACCTTTTTAAAGCTACAAGGATATAATTTGTTACCCGACAATTTACTAGGGTATAGTGTGAGAAGCATTTATAAAATCAGCCATTTGCCCCTATGCAATGGGAGCAGTTAAAGCTTTATTTCAAAACAAACTATAACCTTTGCTGCCTTGCCCTCATCAGAGAAGCATGTTCACAGCTTTGTACAACAGAGATCACACTAATGACAAGAAAAAAATTACTCCAGTGTTACGGTGTCAGATGGGATCTTCACCACTAGTTCTCACACTCCTGAAGATTCAATACTCCACCACAATCCAAGATGCTGGATTATGGCAAGAGCCATCATACCACAGCAGCGTACTTCAGAGGGTAAGATGTAGGCTACTGCTCTTCACTGAAGGTCCTGCACAATTCCACATTTTTCTGCCTTTCCAAAGCATCTTGCTGAGCACCTCTAGCCCAGGGCACTCAGAAACACCTTTATGCACTCACTGCCATCAGTCTTACAATGCCCCTGTTCCAAAAGTGCCAACTGTTAGTGGCCAGCAATATACACAAACTGAACTCCAGTTTCATTTGAAGGCAGAGTGGCTCAAGGGCAGAGCCAAAACACTGACTGCATCTCCTGTCTGCACTCAGCCACCAAGTCTGGAACAGGAGTACAGAAGCTGGAGATACAACTGAAATGCACAGTGATCCGTGCCTCCCCTCACCTCCCATGGCAGAAAACATCTCTCCTTCCTCATAGGCTGAAAATATCCCCCTTTCCTCACAGGCACAGGCCCAACCTGCAATCCAGATTGGAGGTGACGAACGTTTGACCTTCTGTACCCCCACTTGCAGTCACAGACAAGCTCCAAGACTTCCCACAGCCCTCCATGACAGCTTCAGAAGCTCAGGTAAAACTTCATGTCCACCATCCCAAAGCGATGCACAATCCTACCATGATGACAGAGGAACTCTGACCAGCAAACCACAAAAATTTAGGGCACTCTGATGACCAAGGCTGCAGGAAGCCTGCGGGGGCCAAGGACATAATGCTCATGACACAGCTCTATTTGTGGCCTGGACTATCACAAGCCAGCGGAAACTCAGGGTTGTAAGACCTTCAGGAAACAGGAAAATCTCTGCCTTTGGAAGGACCTTTACCAAAGATAAACACTGCTACCACTAATCACAGAATCCCAGAATGATTTGGGCTTGAAGGCACCTTAAAGCTCATCCAGTGCCACCCCCTGCCATGGGCAGAGACACCTTCCACTATCTCAGGTTGCTCCAAGCCTCGTCCAACCTGACCGTGGACACCTCCAGGGATCCAGGGGCAGCCACAGCTTCTCTGGGCACCCTGTGCCAGGGCCTCCCCATCCTCACAGGGAACAGTTTCTTCCTAATGTCTAATAAATCTTCTCAGTACACCATTACAGGCCCAAAAGGTTTTCACCAGGATTTTTGTACACAAAACAGTTGCTCTTAAATGCAAGTGCTCCTCGAAGAGGACACTCCAGAAAGCCCACCAGGAACATCACTTTTGCTGCCTCTCACACAGATGATGCTCAGGTATCACCATTGCTTTCAGCATAGACGTTTTTCCTAAATCCATTTTTTCCCACAACTAAATGAAAAAAAGGGAAGATGACAGTCAAGCCTGTACTCCAAAGACCAGGCTATTTTCAACTGAAACTCAAATACAAGTGATGGGCAACTACAGAGATCAGAACCAGCAGCCACCCCACTGATGTACTCACGCATCAGCCAGGCCCCTTGCTGAGGGGTTCCAAATTTGCCTCAGCCAGTTTTTAAGAAGTCAGGAGAATTGTAGGGTTGTTATTTTACCTTCATAGATGACGTTTTCATTCAATACACATCCCACTGCAGCGTACCATTGTCTCTTGGCAGTGCAGAGCTTATCCAAGCAGACATGACAACCACGCACTCAGCAGGGGATTTCTCAGAAAATCACCACTATTAAACCCCTTTTTTATTGCTTGCAGGTGGTGATTATTTCACCTTTTCACCATGATGCTCCATAAATAAGAGGGAAACGCTTGTTCCCAGGGAATACAAAATACAGCATGAAGTCCTCAGCAGTGCAGGAAGCCTTGCACTGGGAAACAAAGCACAACACATGGGGCCACTTTGGTGGTACCTCTTGCCCATGGGCCAAAAGGCCCCTAATTAACAGGAAGTCTCCTTAAAGAGGTTTATCTGTTACAAAAGCAAAACAAACAAGAGGCAGCAGCAGGAACACTCCAGTTGCAGAGATGCAGTAATTGGCCAAGGCACCTGGTGAAGCAGCACCTGCATCCCTGGGCTGTGCTGGCTGTTACCCGGCTCAGGGATACTCCAATGGCTGGGGTGTGGAGCAGGCTCAGCTCCAGCAGGTCTTGCCTGAGAAACACCAAGTGCTGAGCAAGTTCTGCTGCTCCCATTTGCCAATCAAAGGGGTTCCTGCTGGTCCCTGTGTGCTCAGGCAGAACAGCACAGAAGCCCATCCCTTCTGCAGGTGCTGGAGGCTAATTCCTGCATTGGGGAAGGGGCTGGGTATGATTTCCCCAAGGTACTTATTGGCAAGGAGGGGACATGCGCTAACCTTACAGTGTTCTGCTTTGAGATTTCACCTCAGTCCAGGACATAACCACTGCCAAATGGAAGTGTCTCTCACAAGGCAGGGCCCAATCAAACCCTACAGTTCTCTCCACACTGCCTGCCCCCTGGAACTCCCCTCGGATACAGGAGCTGAGCTCTGGGCAGTCACTGGCCTCTACAGAGGGCCAGTTACAGCCACAGCACTTCTGTTCCCACTGTCACCTGGTGGCAGTTTTCCCCACACAAACACGTTTTGGACAAGTCACTGGACAGACAGGAGAAACAAAGGTTCTGCTTTCAACCAGCATATGATGGCACCTATTTTGGTAATCATCTAGAAGATATTTACTTGTTTAATTATTCTGTGTAGAATCACATAATCATTTAGGCTGGAAAAGACCCCTAAGATCAGAGTTCAACTGTTCCCCCAGCACTGTCAAGGCCATCACTAACCATGCCCCAACTGCCAGATCCATGTCTGTTAAACCCCTGCAGGAATGGGGACTCCACCACTGCCCTGCATATCCCAGTGTTATACAGAATCACAGGGTGGGTCAGGTTGGAAGGACCACAGTGGGTCATCTGGTCCCACCTCCCTGCTCAAGCAGGGTCATCCCAGAACACATGGCACAGGATTGTGTCCAGACACTTCTGGAATATCTCCAGTGAGGGAGACCACACACCTTTCCTGGGCAGCCTGTTCCAATGCTCAGTCACTGCACAGGGAAGTCCTTCCTCGTGTTCAGGTGGAACTTCCTGGGTATCAGTTCCTGCCCCTTCCTCTTGTCCCATTGTTGGGCCCCATGGAGCAGAGCCTGGTCCCTGCTCTGAGCCCTCCCTGCAGACACTGAGACAGGGATGAGGTCCCCTCTCAGCTCTGTCTCCTCTCAAGGCCGAACAGACCCAGCTTGCTGAGCCTTTCCTGAAGAGAGAGATGTTCCAGTCCCTTCAGCATCTCCATAGCCTCCACTGGACCCACTCTAGGAGTTTCATGTCCCTCCTGTCCAGAACTGGACACAGCACTCCAGATTTGCCTCACCAGGGCTGAGCAGAGGGGCAGGATCACCTCCCTCAACCTGCTGGCAATGCTCTTCCTAATGCACATGAGGATCTCACTGGCCCCTTGGCCCCCAGGACACACAGCTGGTCAGGAACAGTCTGTTGTTCACCAGGACACCCAGAGCCCTCTGCAGCTGCTCTCCAGCAGGTTAGCCCCCAGCCCAGACTGGGGTTATCCCTCCCCACGTGGAGGATCCTACACTTGCCCTTGCTGAAGTTCTCACAGTTCTTTCCTGTCCACCTCTCCAGCCTGTCGAGGCCCTGCTGCAGGGCTGCGCAGCTCTCGGGGGGGATCAGTCATTGCTCCTGCTCTGTGTCAGCAACTGAGGAGGCACCAACCCTTTTATCCAACCACTGATGGATGAGTTAAACAACACTGGGAACAGGATTGAACCCTGGGGGGCTAATAAAAAGGAAGTGGGGATGGACAGAGTGAAGTACTTGGATCTCAGGGACACAGGGTCCTTAGAAGTTTTTTTATAAGTTTTCACGTCAGACACTCCAGATTCAAAGAGGACTGACTTAAGAGCCGAAAAAAGGACAAGAAAAGGCTACAGTCCGCATTTTATAACAACTTACAGAACCTTCAAGGCTTGTTGTTCCTGTTTAGTAGTTTCTATGCTCTGAGCACATTTTTTATATGGCTGCTGACTTTAATAACATAAAGTTTCCCTTCAAAAAATCCACAGAAGAGGGTTGTGCAATTATCTTGTACTTCAAAGTGGGTATAGACAGCTAAAAGCAGCAGCTCTATAGATACACGCTCTGGTAAGGCCTCCAGTAAAGGAAAAGTCAGTGCACTATAAGCAAAGATTAAAAATTCACCAGCAGCCCTGTCCTCAGAGCTTTACTGAAAGGTCAGGCATCCAAAACTCTGCTTCATCATAACACTTAAGGTACTGAAGATGCAAAGGTGCCCCTGGACAAACTACAAAACGTAGATAGAATTTAGGAAACACAACAGCCTCAGTCAACAGCCCCAGAACACTGCTTCTGTATTAATTATAATAATCAAAAAAGCAAAATCAGACTAATACAAGATCATAGAATCCCAGAATGGTTTGGGCTTGAAGGCACCTTAAAGCTCATCTTGTTCCAACCCCTACCATGGGCAGGGACACCTTCCACTCTCCCAGGCTGCTCCAAGCCCTGTCCAGCCTGGCCTTGGACACTTCCAGGGATCCAGGGGCAGCCACAGCTTCTCTGGGCACCCTGTGCCAGGGCCTCCCCACCCTCACAGGGAACAATTCCTTCCCAATATCCCATTTAACCCTGGCTTCTGTAAGTGAGAAGCCACTCCCTCTTCTCTTGTCCCTCCAGGCTCTTGTACATAGTCTCTCCATCTTTTTTGTCAGCTCCTTCAGGTTCTAGAAGGCTGCAATGAAGTTTGTTGCTCACAGCAGAACTGCTCTCTGAAGGACCTTCAGCACAAAATACTGGGGTGGTATCATTAAACACAGGAAGAATTAGCACCTCACAAGAAAACGGGCATAAAGCCTTCAAGAGAGCTACAAATCAAAAGAAAACAATCCTCCATGCCAAGAATCCAACAACACCTTCCCGAGGTGACTCCAAAGTGACCTGACAGCCCTCCCTGCCCCAAGAGAACCTTCTCACCACCTGGAGGACCTTCAGCTCAGGTTGATCCTGCATACAAATCCCACGTGCAAAATGTCAACAACAGGTTAAAAGCACCCTGATGAAACACATAGCGATAACGAGCTCCCTCAGACCCCAGAGCCATCGGTTGGGCGGGGGCACATCCACCGGCGCTGCACGTAA
This sequence comes from Eulacestoma nigropectus, assembly GCA_013397775.1. Lineage (NCBI taxonomy): Eukaryota > Metazoa > Chordata > Aves > Passeriformes > Eulacestoma > Eulacestoma nigropectus. The sequence goes on from VZTE01003649.1 coordinate 30,565, forward strand.
AGAACAGACTGCTGGCCAAAGTTTCTTCTGCTGCTTGGCAGATCTCTTTAGGAATAAGATCCACACTACTAAAAGCTCTGTTACCGTTTGTGTTACAACTTGATCAAGAACCAAGACCTGATCCAGGCTCGGGCTCTTTGGGTCTTTCCTCAGCGGGCCAGAGCACACGAACCGAGCGAAGGGGTTACACCGCGAGCTTCCAGCCGCTTTGCACAGCCCCGGCCCCGGGTGCAGGTGCGGGATGCCCGTTACCAAACACACCGGAGCGTTGGGGCTCACCGGCCCCGCCGTGACGGGGCACAGCCGGCCTGGGCCCGCAGGAACCGGCACAGACTGGGCCCATCCTGCAAGGGCTGACAAGGCACCGTAATGGGCGGGGAGGGAGAAGCGGGGCTGCTCGGTGACCGGCTGCGGAGGAAGAGGAGGAGGCAGAAAGGGAGTAAAGGAGGCAAGGCACCCCCAGCCCGGCCCCTCCGCCCAGGCCGGCCCGGCCCACAGGCCCGTGCCCCCGGGGGAAAGCGCGGGGCCCAAGCCTGCCGCAGCGCCCCCGCCTCGCCACGCCGTGTCGTGTCGTGCCATGCCGTGCCGTGCCGGGCCGGGCCAGGCCCCGAACGCTGCCCCGGCCGTACCTGCTCCGGTGCCGGTGCCACCAGCCCGGTACGGCGCAGCTCCGCCTCCTCCGTCAGCACCCGCCGGCCCCGCCGCTCCACAACATGGCGGCCGCCCCCGCCCCCGCGCGGGGCACGACGGGAGCGCGCCCCGCCCGCCGCTTCGAACACACACAGGAAGCGGCGGTGCCCGGCGCCATGGTAACAGCCCCGGTGACGTCACCGCAGGGCCATGACGTCACGGCGGTGTCTGTGTGTGTCGCTCCCGGGACGGCACCGGGCCGGGGACTGCTGAGTCTCTGATGGGCCCCTTGAGTCCGTAAGGAGGCCCTTGGGCCCTCCAGAGAGTTGTCTTGGTCTCTGAGGGGCTCCTTGGGTCCTTGGGGGCCTTGGGTCCTGAAAGGATTCTTTTGGTTCCTGGGGGGGAATTCTTGGGTCCTTACAGGGTTCTTTTGGTCCCTGGGGGGCTTCTTCAGTCTTTAAGGCAATTATCCTGGTCCTTGAGGGGGTTCTTGAGGGGGTTCTTAGGAGGGCTTCTTGGTCCCTGGAAGGGACTCATCATGTCCCTGAGGGGCTCCCTGAGTCCTTAAGGGGGTCCTTGGGTCTTTGGGGAGCTCCTTAGTGGGAGTTTCTTGGTCCCTGACAGGATCCTTGGGTCTCTGGGGAAGGTTCTTGGGTCCTTAACAGGGTGCCTCAGGTCCTTGGGGGGCCTCTTGCGTCCTGGGGGTTGGTCCTGGCCCCTCCAGGAGGGTGTGGGATTCCTATGCTCCCCCAGAGACTGACTGTGACTCAGTGTAGGACCCCCCCATGGCCTCGCAGAGTATTTGTCTCCCCCATTCCTGGTCTCTGATACCCATTACTCTTCCCAGGGAGTTAGGGGGTGGGGGGGTTGGGAAGCGAGTTGTGTGTCCACCCCTCTCTTGGGAGGGCACTGGGCCAGGGGCTGCTGCTGCCCTGGAGCTCAGCCCTGCATGGCCCGGGAGGAGCCACGGGCAGGTGCTGCAGAGGACTCGTGGCCCCACGCCCTTCTCAGTGCTGGTGTGTGCTGGAACCCCCCAGTTCCTGCCATGCCCACAGAGGGGCTGGTGCTGGGGGCACAGGGTGCTCGTTGGGGGGCAGAGGGGTGCCTGTCTGCAGACTGCCCATCTGTGATGCTCTGGTGACCCCAGACCATCTCATTGTCACCTGCCTGGCACAACCACCCATTCTGCAAGCTGCATGAAACTCCCTGGTTATTAATCTTGGACTCCCTGGTTATCAGTCATGCAGCTCAGCCTCATATAATAATCAAGTCTCTCTTTAAGGCTCCCTTGTATGCTATTTTCAACAAGAAACAGCTGATAACTGCAGCTTTGAGAAGGAACAGAATCATTCATAGAATCCTGGAATATCCAGGGGAAGAACCTTTCCCTGAGCTCCATGCCAAGCCCTGACCCAGCTCCAGCCGCTCCCTGGGCTCCTGTCCCTGTCCCAGAGCAGAGCTCAGCCCCTGCTCCTCCGCCTCCCCTCGGGAGGAGCTGCAGCCCCCGAGGAGCCTCCCCTCAGTCTCCTCTGCTCCAGCTGGACGAGCCAAGTGCCCTCAGCCGCTCCTCAGACCCTTCCCCAGCTCCGTGTCCCTCCTTTGGACACTCTCCAACAGCTTTGGATCCTTCTGATCTTGTGGTGCCCAAACTGCCTCCAGAACTCAAGATGATTCCCTCCAACAGAGGGCTCAGGCCATGAGGAACCCAGCAACTTCCCTGCAGGCATCCCTGCATTTTCTGTTGACTCAGGAAACCTATGGGATATGCCCCGCCATGGCACATCTGGAAACCCAACAGGCTTTGGGAGGGTGGGCACCACTTTCGGGGCATCATCCAGGCCCTGGCATCGCTCCCAGGTGTGTGGAAAAATGCACGACGACAGAGGTCTGTGTCCAAAAAGGAGACAGAGGAGTCCTGTAACTTTATTCATGAACAAAGAGAGAGGCCATAGGGCATCTCCCATGGGGTCTCTCAAATTGCTGGGGGACGCAGCTTCCTTTTTATCCTAATTTTCATGGCTACATCTCCCTCTCCATTTCTCCTCTGGCTGAGGTACTTGGAAGGTACAAACTTCCTGAATCACCTACTGTACATCCCCCTCTAATATGCATCCCCCTTTGTCTAACATACGATATCCATAGCTCTATTAAGTCTTTGTTCTTCTTCTCCAAGTTCAGGAATTTAGCATGACCTTGGCTGAGCAGCAATCCATGTGAATTAGTAACACTTTCTGAAACTGCTGTTTTCTCCTGTTACTGCCTTATCTATAAGTCCCTGGCCCTATCTCCAAGCAGATTCACACAGTCTGTTTGTAAAGACACATTCATCTTATTCCTTTCACAGGGCACCATCAGGACACTGGCACTGCCTCTCCGTGGTTGGGCCTTTTGTCACTCTGGTGCCAGTCCTTGGCCAAGTCGAGCCCGATGAGCTTTGTCCAGCCTTTTCCAGCCTTTTCCAGCCTTTTCAAGCCTTCCTGCAAATCCAAGGCAGATTTGGGATTTTGTTGTTGTGGTTTTCCTTATTGTTTCTGTAGTGCCAGTCCTTGCTGCAGCTGAGCCTGGTGACCCTTTTCCAGCCCAGCCTGGAGGCAAGAAAGGAGTGGGTTGAGATGGGGATGGTGGTGGGGATGGTGGTGTGGTGGGGATAGTGGTGAGAATGGGGATGATGGGACGGTGTGGATTGGTGAGAGTTGGTGATGGTGGTGGGGATGGAGATGGCAGAGCTGTGCAGAATGGTGCGGACAGGCAGGGACGGGGATGGGGATGGTGATGCTGTGGGGGTGGTGATGGGGAGGACGGTGCGGTACGCACCGGTGTGGATGGAGATGTCTGTACGCTGCTGTGCAGAGCCGTGCCGTGCGGAGCGGAGCGGTGCCGCCCCGTCCCGCCCCCCGGTGCCACCGTGACCCCGCCACCGATCACTTCCAGGGCGGCCCCGGCTCCCGATTTGAAAATGCGGGAGCGCCTGCTGGTGCTCCTGTGCGCGCTGGCGCGGCGGCGGCGGCGGCGCGCCAGGGCCATGGCCGGGAACGGCACGGGGAGCGGGAGCGGCGCCGGGAGCGGGAGCGGCTCCGGGGGCTGGGACGGGCCGCAGCGGCGCGCCTGGCTCCGACACTACTACAGCCAGCGGCAGAAGCGGCTCATGACGGTGACCGGGGTGGGGCC
>VZTE01003649.1:34419-47478 GCA_013397775.1 Eulacestoma nigropectus
GGCCGGGATGGGGGGGGGGCGTGGAGGGGACGTGGGGACCCGGCACGCGGGGACGGGGTCACGGGGGACGGAGGGTGCGGGGATGCGGGGGACAGGTGGAGATCGCGGGGACACAAAGGATGGGGGGGGTCACGAGGGATGCACTAAATTCACGGGGACACAAAGGATGGGGGATACGGGAGACGCGCGGAAGTCACGGCGACATGGAGGATGGGGGGATACGGGGACACAGGTCACGGGGACACAGGATAGGGGACGTGAGACACGGAACACGTGGACAGGAGGGATTTGGGGCACGGGGTACACAGGTCACAGGAACACAAAAAATGGACGGGGGGGGTTCAGGATGCAAAGTACAGTGGTGGGAAGGATGGGGAGCACGGGGAAGTCACAAGGGGGACATAAAGGGTGGGGGACATGGTGAGACCCAAAACATGGGATGTGGGACTGGGAGGACACCTGGACACAGAGATCACAAAGGATGGGGAACGTGAGGGTTCTGTGGAACACAAACACAGGGACACAAAGGATGGGACTTGAAGGACACGGGATGTGATCCTGGACACAAAGGACGGCGGATGCAGAGGACATGGGGATGTTAAAGAGGGGGTGATATCAAAGGTGGGGGATGCATTGGGGGATATGAAAGGCCTGGGGATACAAGGGATACATGGCAGCAGGGACAAGCTGGGGGGAACATGGGGAACCTGCTGGCCTGGGCAGTGGCTAAAGAAGGTGACAAAAGCCTCTTTTTAGTTTAAAGTTGCATTTTAGAATTTAATAACAGGAAAACAATTCCTGTGGAGAGGCCAGGAGCTTCCCCATCCAAATCATGATTCCCACCTTTGAGGGGTGCTCTCTCCCCCTTCCAAATCAGGACTTAGCCCACAGTTCCCTTGGCAGCAGGAAATCCAGTAATGCTCATTAAAATATAAACCCCCAGAGGGAGTGGCCACCCCAAGAAGGGGCTTTTCCAGAAAACTCCATCTGCAACACCTGGGCATCTTGTCTGGAGTCACACCTACTGCCTGGTGGGTTTGCAGTGAGGTTTCTCAGGAACAGGAAGATTTGACTGGTGTTAGACCAGTTGGGACCACTGGCCACCCAGCACTGGGCATCCGCCTGCCTTGAGCAGATCTCTTGAGCTGAGTGGTCTTCAGAGGGGGATCCCGGTGAAGTGCAGAGAAACGCCGTCTCACACCGCTCTTGTCTCCCCCCTGCACTGCAGCTCCTCATCGCTCACCGGAGGAGAACCAGCTGCTGCTTCTACCCCCGTGCCTGGCCCAGCCTCAGGAGCACAGACTGGTGGGAGAGGGTGGTCCTGAAGGAGTTTGGGCCCCAGGACTGGCTGGAGAAGTTTCGGATGTCCAAGGAGACTTTCTTCTACATCTGCAACCAGCTGCGGCCTGGGCTGGCTCCGCACAGTGCCCATTTCCACCCCACCCTGCCCCTGGAGAAGAGAGTGGCTGTGGCTCTGTGGCACTTGGCCACCAATGTGGAGTACCAGACTCTGAGCCCACTCTTCGGCGTGGGGCCTTCCACGGTGCAGAGCTGTGTCCGGGAGGTGAGCTACGCCGTCGTCTTGCTGCTGAAGCCGCTTTACCTTCGGCTGCCTGACGAGAAGGAGCTGGAGAACATGGTGCGCATCTTCTGCACGCGCTGGGGCTTCCCGCACTGCATCGGGGCGCTGGACAGCCTGCACATCCCCATCCACCCACCCCTGCGCCTCACCGCCGACTACTGCAACGGCCAGGGCTGGCACTCCATCCTCACACAGGCCACCGTGGACGGGCTGGGGCAGTTCTGGGACGTCTCCACCGCCTTTCCAGGCAGCATGGAGAACAGCGCAGTCCTGGAGAGCTCCAGCCTGTGGATGCTGGCCAAGGAGGGCCGGCTGTGCCCCAACCCTCCCAAGCACTTCATGGGGAAGGCACAGAAGTACGTGCTGCTGGGCGATGCCACGTACCCACTGCAAGACTGGATCCTCAAGCCCTACCAGGAGGACGAGAACCTCACCCAGCGCCAGCTGCAGTTCAACTACCGCCTGAAGCGGGCCCACAGCGTGATTGAGAACGCCTTCCTGCGCCTCAAGGCACGCTGGCAGATCCTCCTCAAGTGTGATGACTGCAGCCTGGAGCTGCTGCCCACCCTCGTCCTTGCCTGCTGCATCCTACACAACGTCTGCGAGGCCCACGACAACCCCTTCAACGAGGAGTGGCTGGAGGGCACCGAGCCCACTGAGCTGCCCAAGCCCTGCCAGCCCGCACCGGCCGCCATGGAGGACAACCGGGCCGAGCAAGTGCGTGAGCTGATGTGCCAGTACTTTGAGAGCTGCGGGGAGGGCTGACGGGCCCAGGGAGCAACTGCCCTGCACATCTCTGCACGTCCCTGCTTGCAGACTCACCGTGGACTCTGGCAAAGCTGTACCAGGCGGGCCCAGGGCAGGGAGGGGTGGCCGTGTTGCGCTCGGGCTGAGTTTGCTGTGGAGGTTTCAGGCACTGGAATGTATTTTGTGCCCATTCTCTCTCCCAGGATCTAAACGGTTTGGTAGTGTGTTGTGTGCTGCGGGAGTACAGTGGGGATTAGGGCTGGGAGGGGGAGGCTGCTGAGATCTCCCTTTCCTCTGTCCCAAGGCCTCTCCATTAGGCCAAAATCAGCAGGAGCCTTGAAATAAGGCAAAACTCCTTTGAAGGTTTGAAACTTGCTGTGTAAACACACATGGCAAGGAAAGGGAAGGAAGAGGTGGAGCAGTGACTTGCAAGGGCTGACACCAGCCTGGAATGAAACTGCATCCACAAACTCAGGGATGTGCTGCCCTGGAGGTTTGCCCAGCCTGGCATCCCCCAGCCCCTCTCCAAAGGGATTTTGCTCAGCCTGACATACCTGGCCCCTCTCCAGAAAAGTTTGCCCAGCCTGGAACACCCTGAGCTCCTCCCTGGAGAGGTTTGCTCAGCCTGGCACCCCTGGCTCTTCTCTAGTGGGGTTTTGCCCAGCCTGGCATCCCTGACCCCTCTCCAGAGAGGTTTGCCCAGCCTGGCACCCCTGCCTCCTCTCCTGAGGGATTTTGCCCAGTCTCGCACCCCAGGTTCCTCTCAGAGTAGGGTTTGCCCTGCCTGGCACCCCCGTCCCCTCTCCGGAGGAATTTTGCTCTCCTTGGAACACCCCAGCCCCTCTCTGGAGGGGTTTGCCCTGCCTGGCACCCCCAGCCCCTCTCCGGAGGGGTCTGTGGCTCAGTTCCCGGGTCCCTCTGCCCCTGCCCCCCTGCCCGGCTCTTCCCGCCGGTCCCTCCGATCCCTGACGGGGCGCGGCTGGAGCCGAACCTGCCCCGGACATGGCGGGCTGCGCGCGGGAACAGCAGCGCCCTCAGGTGGAGGGGAGGCAGCGCCCCCTCGTGGGCAGCTCCGCCCGTGCGTATTGCGCAGGCGCCGCCGCCGGGCGGTCACGTGGCGGAGCAGCAAGATGGCAGCGCGCGGTGAGTGCAGCGGCGGCGCCGCGGGGCCCTGCCCGAACCCCCCCGCTATCCCCCGACCCGGGCAGCTCCTCTCGGGCCCTGGTTCTGCTGGCCCGGCGGCTCCGTCTGGCGTGGTCGCGGCAAGAGGGTCCATGTCCGTCCCGGATATCCGGTGAAGCCGAGTCCGGACACGCGCTGTGGGGTCAGCCCCGGCCCCGGGGTCCGGTTCTCCGGTTCAGGCCGGGCCGCGGCCGTTCCCGCCCGCCCTGCCCCGAGCCACGGGACCCGCTGGCGGCTGAGGGCTCACCTTGACTTCCTTCCCCGGGCGCAGGAGTGTGATCGAGGAGCCCCCCCAGAGTGCCCAGACCCGCCCGTGCCATGGTGACGGAGCAGGAGGTGGAGGCCATCGGCCGCACGCTGCTGGACGCGGCGCAGCCTCTGCCCACCCGGTTCCGGGCCCTCTTCACCCTGCGGAACCTAGGCGGCCGCGCGGCCGTGGAGTGGATCAGCCGCGCCTTCGGGGACGGCTCGGCACTGCTGAAGCACGAGCTGGCCTTTTGCCTGGGCCAGATGCAGGACGAGGCGGCCATCCCGGTGCTCATCCGCGTGCTGGAGGACACGGCCCAGGAGCCCATGGTCAGGCACGAGGCAGGTATGGCGGCAGCTCCTGTGGCTCTGGGGGCAGGGGAAGGGGCTAGCTGGCAAGTGGGGCTTGCGGGTGCTTCCTCCAATATACAGAGCAGCTCATGGGGGCCTGATCCGGCTTGGGTGTCAAACTCTTGAGTCATGTAACATCTCACCACCTCCCCTGGCCCGACCTGACAGGACAGGTTGGCCAGGTCCTGCAGTGCCTGCTGGCCAGGCTTCTCCTGCCGTGTGCGTCCTGTTTGGAATCAGTCAGTCCGGCCTGTGTCCGCGTTTGCCCCATTTGGGATTGGTCAGTTAGGCCTGTGTTTGTGCTTTAGAGCAAGGCAAGGCATTGCCAGAGGACACAGCACGGTTCTTCTCGTACAGACACCCCGATAACATCCTGATACATCCTTCAGGTGAAGCCCTGGGCGCTATCGGGAATCCCAACGTGCTGGATATCCTGAAACGCTATTGCCAGGATCCTGTGGTCGAGGTGAGGTTCCTGAGGGGTCATTTCCTCTGGGATGCAGCACTGCTGGTCTTGGAGCGCGAGGCAGGTCCTGCCTGGGCAGGTGGGTGGGGACATCACAGTGACATCCTGCTGCATGCTGGGGTTCTCCTGGCGCTGTCCAGTGCTGTTCTGCAGCCAGGGCCCTGTCCCTGTCCCCACAGGTCGCAGAGACGTGTCAGCTGGCCGTGAGGAGGCTGGAGTGGCTGCAGAACAACAAGGAGAAGCCAGGCACCAGCCCATACCTCTCTGTAGATCCTGCTCCCCCTGCTGAGGAGACAGATGTTGCCAAGCTCCGGGAGATCCTCCTGGATGAGTCCCAGGAACTGTTTGACCGCTACCGGGCCATGTTTGCCCTGCGGAACGTGGGGGGCCAGGCTGCTGTGCTGGCATTGGCAGAAGGTGAGAACCTGTCCTTGCTGTGGATCTGTCCAGGCTAATCTGGGATGAGCCCTTCCCAAATCCAGGACTGCCAGAGCTGCTCTCACGTGTTTTTGTGTCTAGGGCTGCTGTCCCCTGCCACGTTACAGAGTACTGGGTGGTCTCTGGTGTTCGAGAGCCCCCTTGCCACCCTCCAGACCCCCTTCCCTGAGGGAGGGAGGGCACCGGTTGTGATGGTGCTCTGGGACCAGCTGGTCTGACCCACTGTCAGACCTGGCCTGGGGTAGTTGGGGTCCTGCTCTCCTGGCTTGGAAAGTCAGGGGCTGCTGGTGTTTGGGAATAGCTCTGGAAAGGGGAATGTCCCCTGAGTGGGAAAGGGGCAGACCACAGCCCAAGAACCGTTTGGACCCACTCCCAGCCCAAGGGAAGTGAATGAAGCTCTCCAGCCATCTGGGACTGCTGAGGTCCACGAGATGGGATCTGTCAGCTCCAGCTCCAGCTGCTTGGTTCTGGAGGGCTGAAGTCCCTGGCCATGCTGCCATCCCCTGGAACATTGTGTGATGGGGCAGAACCTGGGGCAGGTGAGGGCCAGCAGCTCTGCTGGGGGGTGGGTCCTGCCATCAAGAGAGGCACCAGGGCAGGGCTGGGATCAGGAATCAGGATGGGGTCAGGGAACAGGGTGGGACACCCCTTCCTGTACATGGGGTTGGGGCAGTGACCCTTTACGTCCCCAGCTTTCGAGTGGGGGCTCCATCCAGGCGTCCTGGTGCCTTTTGGGGCGTCCCAGCTCACTGTCCCCCCTCCCGCAGGGCTGCGCTGCGGCAGCGCGCTGTTCCGCCATGAGATCGGGTACGTGCTGGGGCAGCTGCAGGACGAGGCGTGCGTCCCTCAGCTGGCGGCCGCGCTGCGCAGCCGCGCCGAGAACCCCATGGTGCGGCACGAGTGCGCCGAGGCGCTGGGCTCCATCGCCCGGCCCTCCTGCCTGCGGGCCCTGCGTGCCTTCGCCAGCGACGAGGAGCGCGTGGTGCGCGAGAGCTGCCAGGTGGCCCTGGACATGTACGAGTACGAGAACGGCGCCCAGTTCCAGTATGCCGACGGGCTCTGCAAGCTGCAGGCTTCCTCCTAAGCCTGGACTGGGGGCACTGAGGTGGGCGTGCTGCCTCCCACCCCCTCCTGCTGCCAATGGCGCTTTCACAGCCACCTCTGTCGGCGTGGATCTGTGCCTTGCCATGCAGAGCTGGAGGAGGAACTGGGTTTCCTCTCTGGCACAATTACAACCACCTTTTCCCTCCAAATCCAGGCTGAGCTGCTACTTGCCTCTCTACCACTCCTCGCCAGCCACTCTTTCTTGGATCTGCCCCTTTTTCCCTGCCAGGATCAGTAGTGCCTACCTGCAGCCTGGCTTGAGGCTTGGACCAGGTGGGCTCTGCTTGGCACGTCAGAGCCTGCTGTAGCTCTGCGGGGCTTGGGCCTGCCCTGGGTTGGTGCTGCCACACTGGCAGCTCCATTCTCCCTTGAGCTTTGCTGGGGGCCAGGATGGGCTTTGGGCACCAGCTCTTGTGGGTTGTGGTGTTAGGATGCTTCAAAATTGCTCTCAGTGCTGGTGCCGAGCCGAGGCCCTCCTCGCCCCCACAGTGGGTTTGGCCTCTCCTGTTGGGACAGGCTGGAGCTGAGCTTGTGGCAGCCTCTGCCCCAGGATGGGGGTTGTTTCATGGCAAAGTTGGGAAGATATGGCTGGGTTTTTTTCTGCAGGGAAGGGCGCTGCCATTAGGGCAGGCAGGGTGAGGCAGAGCCTGCCTGGGCTTTCCCCCGTGTTTAACCAGGGCCAGGAGGGCTGAGGCTGCTGCTGGTACCCAAACCCCCCTGCCAGCCCAGCCTGGGCACTGGGGTTTGGGGTTTGGCAGAGAATAAAGCACTGGCACAGGAAGCTGGAGTGAGTCGAGCTGTGATTTACCTGTGCCCAGGTGTGGAGTGCACCCAGCGCCACAGGGTCAGGCCCTGGCGGGAGCCTGGGGGCTTCCAAAATGAAATCATAGAACCATTGAGGCTGGAAAGGACCTTTAAAATTGAGTCCGGCCACATTGGGAGGAGCAGGGAGTGGAGTCCCTGATGGCATCAGGTGAAACCCCCAGCCCTGGGGAGGAGGATGAACTGTCTGAGGTGCCCTGGTAGGTCCCACTGCCCTGCAGGGCCTGGCATCCTGCTGGGCATACCTGGCTTTTCCCCTTGTCTGAGGGCTCCGTGTGAGTCAGTCCCAGGCTCGATCCTCTTAGTCCCTGAGGCCAGCTCAGCATCCCCAGGGCTCTGGTGCTCAGGGACATAGCTGAGGGAGGGGCAGTCCTGGCCATGGCCCAGTCTGACCCAGTTCAGGACCCCATGGAAAGAGCTCTTAGTCAAGGTGTGACCAGTTTTGGTCACTTGTATTACACCGGGAGTCAGTGACATGTGCCCAAGTGCTGTGGGTACGGTCACCTGTGTGTGATGTGGAGGGTTGGGGGCTCCAGACTGCAGTTCCCCAGTACTGGGGACAAACACCTGATGTTTTCACACTTTTTGGAGTCTGCAGCTGTTATGGGTTGCTTGTCCCCCTTCCCTCACCCTCTGTAGCCCCTGGGTGATGGGCAGGACCCAGCTGGCACTTCAGGCTCTTCGGTGTCCCTGTGTCTGTATCCATCCCCAGGACAGTGAGATGGGTGATTTCCCCCGGGCCATGTTATCACTTGCATTGTTCCCTTCTTGGCACATGGGCTCCAGCACCCTGGAGTTCGCCTGGGTGTTTGTCCCCACTTATCACCCTGGCTGCCCCCACCCTTGTTCTCCAGCCTTTCCATGGGTGACTCACCCAGACCATGCAGGGTTGTTTCCCAGTCATTCTGTGCCAACATTTGTCTCTGCTCCCCCAAACACATTTTAAAACAAAATTGGAACAAAATGCATTTCTGAGGCTGGGATCTGGGCAGGGGTGACCTGGTGCAGCAGAGCTCCAGAGGTGCTGGAGGGAGCAGGACTGAGCCTTGAGCCTTGACTTGGCACTGAACCTCACCAGCACCTTCACCTCTCCCAGTCTAGCCTGTGCTGGGAAGGGTTTGGGGTTTCTCCAAAGCTGCTGCTGGTCTGGGCTGAACCCTGCACCCTCTTGCTGTGGGAGGAATTGCTTTTTAGGGAAGCATGGGGGAGGTGATCCTGGCTGCTGGGGTGACACGTGGCAGCCATCGTGAAGCTCTGGGAAGGTGACAGCCTCTTGCCATGGGCTGCTCCACTGTACAGCGGAGGGGACCCTGTGGGAGCCCCCCTGGCTGAGGCTGCATCCCATCCCCTCTGCCCATCGCCTTTGGCTCCAAGGGTGCTGTGTCCTCTGGGATCTCAACCATCTGCTCCAGGGACCCTGGGCCTGCTGAGGGATTTAACCCAGCCCAGGGGAGGGAGGAGAGACCTTGAGCATCCCTCCCCATCCCTTTCCTTGGGGGTTCTCCAGCTGCAGGTGACTCCCCACTCCCAGGGGGGCAGGGGTACCAGTGGTGCTGCCAGAGGGGCGGGATCTGGGGATCCTGACCCACGTCGGAGCTCACTGGTCACCCCCCATGCTAAGGCAACTGGGCTGTGCCTGGATTAGCAGGCGCTAAGCTCCTTCTCAGTAACACAGCCCTGTCACCGGGTGAGTGGCACTGCCACTGTCCCTGTGAGCTGCCAGCACTGAGGAGCCTCCTGGACCCTGATGCCACTTCCCCCCCTGCAGTCCCCTGCGTGGCAGAGGCTTCGGTGGCTCAGGGTGGGGGTGCAGGGATAGGTGGCCATGGCCCTGGCGGAGGGTATCCCCCTCCCTGGCACCGGGGGAGCATGGGGACCACGGCACTTGCTGCAGTCGCCCCCCGAGGAGGATGGGATGCTGTATGTGGACTACAAGCCCCCCGCCCTGGACAGCATCCGCCTGCCCCGCTACGTTTTGTACCTGGTGATGGCGGCAACGCTGGTGCTGGTGGTGGCATATGCCATCGTGGGGCACCTCATCAAGGACCTGGTGCATGATTTCGCCGGTGAGTGCTGCCCACAGCAGAGTCGGGCTTTGGGGTGGGCGGGGGGCCAGGGGGATCCCCCCCCACTTGAGACTGTGCTGTGGCAGGGGTGGTGCTGCTGACAGCTCCGTCTCTGCCCCTGCAGACTGGGCATTCGGGCCCAAGCCAGAGGAGAAGGCGGGGATGGCCGAGGGCATCGTGCCAGAGGCAGAGTGGCTGGAGAAGGACGAGGTGGTGGTGGAGCAGAAGGCAGAGGACGAAGGCACCGGCATCCTGCCTGGCACAGACATCCCGCTGGGGCTGCTTGTGCCGCACAGCTCCATCTCCTTTGCCGACTCCCCCAAGGAGAGGTTCTTCTAGGGGCAGGGGACGCCCCTGCCACCAGCAGGGCCTTGCAGCCCTGCCTGACCATTAGGTCACAGCGTGGCCCTGGCCGTAGGCACTGCCCAGCACTGGCATGCAGCGTCCCCCTCCCTGCCCAGCCCTAGTGCTGCTCTTGGGGCTTCTCTTGGGCTGTCACCCCAATAAAGCCACCTGCCCCAGCCCTGTTAACCCCTTGGCCCAGCACAGCACAGGGGGTGACAGGGCTGGGACACCCCAACCTTTGCCTGGGGTAACAGCACCCCTTGGCACAGCCGTGCCACCCCTGGCCATGGGCACGTGGGTGTGTAAAGGTGGGTGCTTGGGGGTGCAAACCCATGGCGTGGGGGCACGGACACAGTTGCACACATGCACATGGAAACATGGATACACCTCTGGATGGGCCAAGTCAGTGTGGGCACATGGGTAGGGACAGACAGATGGACAGCTGGATGCTGAGGCTGGCTGTGCCCCCACCACCCCCTCAGTGCCCTGGCACTGCCAGACCATGCACAGTGGCACCCACAGTTACCCCCAAACCAGTCTCGGGAGACAAAGCACCTACAAGCCTCTCTTGGGCTCTGGGTGAGGGCACTGGGGATGGGGGCTGTTGTATGGACCTGCACCCCCTGTCTTAAACCCAAGCTGGGGCTGGATCCCTGCGTCCCCAGTCTCCTTCTTCGCCCACTGAGGAATTGCCACAGGCACAGTGGCCCTGCCAAAGCCCACTGTCCCTCCCTGGGGTGCTGCTGGCCACCTTGTGCCTCAGTTTTCCTTGTGCTCTGGTGGGTGGGCACCTTGCCATGGTCTCCCTGATAACCCTGTCAGTATTTCACTCTTGGCAGTATGTGGGCACTCACTCCCTGAGGATGTGACAGGGTCCCAGCTGGGATTGTCTGGGGCCAGCTGGCTTGTGCCCAGGGGAGGGCTGGGGGTGGCCTGGCATTGCCCACCCCTCTGTGCTGCCCCATCCCCATGGGATCTGCCCCAGCCTTGCCAGCAGGGATGGGGGAACCAGGCGGGGTGGGCACTTTTCCACCCCATCAACCATCTGTCCTTCCACCTGTGCACCCACCCACGTGTTTGTCCATCTACCCACCCCACCACCCACCTGTCTGTCCTTTCACCCACCCACCTGTCTGTCTCTCCCTCCATCCACCCACCTACCCCAGGGGGGGTTCCCAGTCCTGGGCATAGGGACATGCCGGTCCTTTGCCACTGTTCTCCCTGAGGTGGTGGCCACTGGGTGCTGTGGGGTGCCAGTGCCTGAGCCAGGGGAGTGGTACCACCTCCCATGGGTGACAGGAGCCATGTTGTCATGGTGCTTGGTGCCACTTATCCTCTAGGGGCCAATAAAGGCGCCCCTTGCCCTGGGTGCGGAGAGCAGGGCCTGACAGCAGCGGGTCGACAGGAGCTCACCTTCAGGAGCAGGATCCAGCTGTGCCCCAGCCCTCCGCCCAAAAATGCTGAGGCCCTTGCAGCCCCTCTGTCTCCTGGTCCTGCTCGTTCTCGCTGCCACCGCCCAGGGACAGGCTGGTAGGTGCCCCCGTGACCCTCTGTACTGCTGTGCCTGGGGAGGTGGCCAGGGCCCCCCAAGGCATCGGATCAGCTCCTGGGAGACCTTTCCAGTGGGACCAGTCTGTCCCAGTGCTCCAACAGTAACTTTTGGGGGCAGAGCAGAAAGATCTGGAGACACTCACCTGCTGCCCCAGTACTCCCCCCTGTGCTGGGGACGGGTGAGCTGTGTTGGGGGTGGCTTCCTTGGTAGCCAAGGGACAGTGGGAAGGGTGCACAGTGAGTGTCTGCCAATGTCCCATCTCATGGGGCGTCCCCTCTCATGGGGCGTCCCCTCTCATGGGGCGTCCCATCTCCTGAAGCTGTCCCCATCCCCATCTTTTCCCTTCCCTGTCCCCTTGCCACGCAGACACGGGCCCCAAGGTGCTGCAGCCGTGGCTCATTGCCCTCACGGCCGTCGTCGTCTTCCTCTTCATGGTCTTCGTGCTGCTGCTCGTTAACCGGCTCTGGAATCTCAGGAGGCGCAGGTTGGACTGGTGCAGAGGCCAGGGGGTGCTGGCCTGGGGGAAACTGCGTGGAAGGTTGCCATGGGCTGGGGACAGGGCTGTCCCCGGGCACCGTTCAGCCTCTCTCTCCCCTCGCAGGAAGGAGAACGACTACCCGGAGACCCTGGCGACTGACAGGTACCATAGCCCGGGTGCTGGGGGGCGGCACCGGGACCCCCCCACACCGGCGCTCGGATTCCTTCGAGAGTGGCCACGTTCCGGAGGTGCCATGGTGGCTGTATGCTCTTGGCATGGCCGGAGGCGGCCGTGCCGTGGTGCCCCTGCCACGGCCGCGGTGCCGGTGCAGTGCCCGGCTGACCGACGTTCCCTTCCTCCCGCAGGCTGGGTGGCTCCGGCCACGTCAACCCGGCGGCTGAGGACTGGGATGAGCTGAGCGACGACAAGCAGCGGAGCAAGGCCACGTCCCTCTGAGTCCCCCCCGCCGCCCTCTGCCCGCTCCGGAGCACCTCCGACGGGCGCCGCACCCTCACCCCGTCCGCGGGGCGGGGATCCGTGCCGGGTTTCGGCGACAGCCGTGGCCACCGTGGCACCTCCCGCCCTGCGGCCGCCCCGGCTATGACCAAGACCCGGCGCGGATCGCCCGCTCGTCGGAGCGGAGAGGGGAGGGCAGGTGGCCGGGAACGGTAGCGGGGCCTCCCCGTGTCCCCCAGCCCTGGGCCGGCGCGGGGTCCCGGCCGCTGGGGGACGAGGACAGCCCAGTAAAGGTCCCCAGTAAAGGGCCCCAGCCTGCCCCGAGTCAAGCGTCTGGTGTCACCGTGCTGGGGAGGGGGCCTGCCCGGCACCCCCGGGTGCCACTAGGGCAGAGGACAGTGGCAAGTTCCAAGCTGCCAGACCTCAGCGACCGCGGCAGGGCGAGAGCCCCTGTCCAGCCCCATCGCTGTCCCACCACCCCGGACCGAGGGGTGGGCGCCGAGGGGACACGGGGGGCTGGGGAGAACCGAGGGGGGCGGGGGGCCTCGCCCCCATGGTTGTTCTGAGCAGTGCTTGGGGACAGGGACCATGGGGACCGCGGGGGTGAAGCGCAGCTTCGGCCAACGCTGACCTACGGGTGAGGACAGTGACGTCACAAAACCAGGCGCTGACGTCATGCGCACGAGGTGGTGACGTCCCGTGGCCAAGGTCTGGAAGCAGAGGAAGTGGCAGCAGCTCTGAATCCCCACGTGAACCGCGGCTGCCCCCACCCATGTCCCTGTCCCCACATGTCCTCTCCCTGCCACCCCGCGGCCCCGCCTGGGGCTGGGGGTGCGCCCTGCGGGGTCCCAGCTCTGTCACCCTCCTCATCCGGGCCAAGAGCAGTCATGGGTGGGGGTCCCTCCTCTGGGATGATGAGTGTCCACTTCCTAGCAGGGCTCTGCTCTCCCCAGTGCCCCCCTCCTCCGCTGGGACACCTATGTTCTCCCCGGTTGGGCGCCGAGCCTCAGTTTCCCCCGGGGCAGCAAAGGAAGGGCGGAGGCGAGCTGGAGTTGAAGCATAGCTTGTTTAATTTTTATACATTTTTTTTTTGTCTTTTTTTTTTTCCTTTTCATTTTTTAATCTTTTTTTGGGTGTCAGTTTTTTCTTTTTTGTTTTTTTCTTCTTTTTTGTCTCTTTTTTCTCTTTTTTGCATAGGGGGAGGGGGGGGGAAACAACAAAAAC
>VZTE01003649.1:53626-69127 GCA_013397775.1 Eulacestoma nigropectus
TTGTTTTCTGGCGCCTCGCCGGGGTGAGGGGAAAGGTCCTCCTGGGGTGGGTTGTTGGTTTGTTTGTTTTTTGTTTGGGTTTTTTTTTTTCTTTTTAAAACAGTTTGACCCTTTTCCTTCTTCCTTCCCTCGCTCTTTCCTTCGGGTGTGGGTTTTGCTTGTCGTCGTCGTCGTCGTCGTCGTCGTCGTGAGGCCGCGCTCTCCGTCGTCACCGCAAGGCTGGGCCTGGTGCTCGGGGACGGGGATGTTCCTCTGGGGGTGCCTAAAGCAGAGGAGAAGGGAGGCGAAGGGGCGGCACGGCGGCGGTTATCCCAGGTACCAGGACTGCCGGGAGAGAGGAGAGAGGCCGGCGTTAGTGCTCTGCCCCGCGGAGCCGCTCCGTCCCCCCGCCGGTCCCCAGGCCCCGAGACAGCTGTCCCCGCGCTGTCCCCCGCTCGGCGCACGGGGCTGGCGTCCCCACTCCTGCACTGAGTTTGTCCGTCCTCCGCACCGCGGCCACCCGCGTTCCCCTGGGGGCCGGTCCCTCTGCGCCTTCACGGCAAAGGCGACTCTCCCCAAGGAATGGTGACGCCTGGGGACAGGTAGGGGGGTGGCACGGCTGGGGACCCCGCGAGGTGGCCCCCCGCCCCCCCCCCCTTGTTCCCCCCCCCCCCCCCCCCCCAGCCCAGNGCCCCAAGTTCAAGTTCATTCCCGATTACCTCATGTCTGGTTTCCGTTGGAAACGAGACAGCTCGGGGCCGCTGCTTCCCTTAACCCTTCCAGGCCCCGCCACACATGACCAGAGCGCGGCAGGTCTCAGCTGCCCCTCCCGGAACACCACCTCCTTCCCCCGTGCCTCAGTTTCCCCAGGGAGAGCATCCCTGAGCCCTGGAGAGCCTCCCCGAGCATGACTGGGGACACCCATACGCAGGGACCCTGGGGGTCCCGGGACTGCGAGTGGCTGTGACCCCCGTGTCTGGACAGGAACTCTGGCCCCCTGCTCCTACAAGGTTCTCCTGATGCTGCCCAGGTCTCCTCTTTAGGGACCCAAGGCCTTTGGGGTGCCCACTCCATGTGCAGGACTGGGGAAACTGAGGCAGAGTGGGAGTTGTGATCAGAGCCGGGTCCCCCGTGTTTTTCCTCTGGAACGGCACAGCACCCTCGGGTGTCCCAGCTCATGGTTCCCAAATCTCACAGCCTGGCACAGCACAGCACCCCCGGGTGCCCTGTGTCACCGCTCACAGCCCCCAAGTGCCCACACCCCGGCACAGCACAGCACCCTGAGTACTCCTCCCCAGCCAGGGCAGCACCCCAGGGTACCCCAAAACGGCACCATCCACACCCCCTGTCCCGCTGTCCTGTCACCCATGTCACCTGCCA
Organism: Eulacestoma nigropectus; assembly: GCA_013397775.1. NCBI lineage: Eukaryota > Metazoa > Chordata > Aves > Passeriformes > Eulacestoma > Eulacestoma nigropectus. The sequence continues at coordinate 54,986 of VZTE01003649.1, forward strand.
GGCAGGACTGCAGCCACCGCAGCTGCCCCTGCAGGGAATGCTGAGGCCAAACCACTCACGTCACAGGTGAGGCCAGGAGCTGTCCTGGCACCATGGCACTGCCTGCAGCACCCATGCCAACTCCAGAATCCAGGACTAATGGAAAGCCCCTGGAAAGGCGCACACGACCTCCTGCTGCAGCTGGAGTGGCCATGGGCACAGCTGGGCAAGAGCAGGTGGCGGTGCCCACACAGAGGGGGACACACAGCCCTGGTGCTCCTCCTTTGGGGATGTTGTTGGCACCTGGGCAGGGTGGTGTCAGGTGGTGCCAGGCAGGGCCCAAGGCCCTGGCACTGAGTGCCCGTAGTGAGGATGCCATGGCAGCAATGCCCATGGGCCACAGCGGTGATGCCAAGGCGGCGATGCCAAGGCGGCGATGCCAAGGCGGCGATGCTCACAGCAGCAAAGCTGGTAGTGGCAGTGCCAGAGCTGCAATGCCGTGGTGGTGATGCCCATGCTGGCATTGCACATGGAAATAACCCCACAATGGTGATGTACACAGCAGTGGTGCCGAAAGTGGCAGTGCCCATAGTAGCCATACCCATTGCAGTGGTGCCATGGTGGGGATGTCCACAACAGCAATGCCTGCAGTGGCCACACCAGTGGTGGCAATGTCCACGGCAGTGATGCCACTGCTATGGCGACACTCCTCGTGGCCTCAGACATGGTGGCAATGCCTCAGCAGCGATGGCCATGGCAGCGATGGCCATGGCAGCGATGGCCATGGAGGTAACATCCACAGCAGCAATGTCCCACGGCAGTGATGCCACAGTGGCAATTCCCATGGTGGTGATGCCCACAGCAGCAATGCCCACAGGAGCAATAAACACGGCAGCAATGCCATGGCAGCGATACCATGGCAGTGATGCCATGGTGGCAAGGCCCACGGCAGTGATGCCATGGTGGCAATGCCCTCGGCAGCGATGCCACGGCAGTGATGCCACGGCAGGGACGCCATGGCGGGGATGCCCACATCAGCAATGTCACGTCAGCGACAGCCACGACGGCGATGCCAGCACTGGCCATGCCCACGGCGATGCCCACGGTGATGCCATGGCGAGGGTGCCCGGGGCGAGGGCAGGAGGGTCCCCCCAGTAGCATCCCCGCTCTCACCTGTGCCTGATAGATACTCCCAGGATCCCTTGGTCCTAATCCCACGAAGGAACGGTTCGCAGGGGGCGTGCCTGGTGCAGAGTAGGCTGGGGAACAAACGAGAGCTCGTTAACGGGGCTGCAGGTGGCACTGCCATTGTCCCCCCCGGGGCCAGGCCCGGCCCTCTCCCTGGCACTGCTGAGACCGAGCTCCCTGGCACCCGGCGCTGGTGACCGGGCGACGTCCCTGGCTGTGACTTGATGGCAGGCGAATGGAGCCCAGGGGTGCTGCACCCAGGGGTGCTATGCTCGGACGGTACCACCCGTGGTTTTGGGGCGATGACAGCCGGGGGTGGGGGGCGAGGTGCCCCGGGGTGCAGGCGCAGATGGCGCTCCTGGCTGTGCCCGCGCTGCGGCTTCCGGAGCTGAGCTGCCACGGGGAGGATGATGGAAGCCACCAGTTCCACTTGGCCACATCACCCTGCTGCCACCTCCATCCCTCAGCTGGGGCTCCAGCAGTGGGACCTCCAGCCCTGCTGAGCTTCTGGGTTCAGCCCTGCTGGAAGCAGAGTGCTGCCAAGGTGAATGGGGGACTTGGAGCCAGCTGCACCCCTTGGGGACAGCCAGTGTCCTCCCTGAGCCTGCAGGAACTTGCACTCCTCTGTTCCTCCCCTAGGCTGTGACCCCATTATCAGCCAGGCCACCCCATGCCATCCCATGCTGTCCCCTTCGGATTGTCCAGGCTTTGGCTCCTCCACGCCATGGGATCTCCACACCTGCTGACCAGCTGCTGGCAATCAGCCATGGCCCATTACCCAGGGACAGGGTAATGGCTCGACCAGACAGGGCTCGACTGTGTGGGGACAGGGCAGCCACTTGGGGTACCATGTCCCACGGGTACAGCAGGATGGGAACAGGAACAACCCCTCGCAGAATGTGGCGACGGCACAGTGTCCCATCACTGAGGCACACACCCCAGTGCCAGTCTGGGGTGACACCAGCTCCCCTCTGGCTGCTGGGCCCAGCACCCCAAAACCCTCCTGGCCAAGGCACTTATGGCCCTGAGGTGGAGCGGAGGGCAAAGAGTTTGTCAGCCACCGTGCTAACGAAGATCCCAGGTGCCACCTGCCAAGGGCTCTGGGGGACCCACACACAGTCCCTGCTCTGGTGTCACTTCACATCCCAACGAGACCAGAGTCCCCAGAGCCAAGGACCCCCATGGCAGCAAGAGTACGACAGCCCACACAGCACACCAGGCACACTGTCCCTACTCCCAGTGCCACCCGCGTGCCAGCTGGTCCCCGTTCCCGGCAGCACAGCCACCACCACGGTGGGATGAACAGACACGGAGAGGCCACGGCCTCCCCCACAGCACTGCCCACACTGAGGGTCCGGGCAGGACACTGGTTTGGGGAGCCCTGCCGCGGCTCCGCTCACGCTCAGAGAGACATGGGGCTCGAGCTGGTCCCTGGGACCAGCACGAGACCCCCTGGCTCAGTGGCCACAGCAGCCACCTGCCCAAACCCTGTCCGCTCCGACCTGCCTGAGACCCAGCAAACTCATGGCGTGCCAGCTGCCGCCCTCTCCCCGGCTGCGGGGAGGCCACCTCCGCCAACATCCCCCCAGCACCGGGATGGGGAGACACCCTGGGGGGCTGCGAGAGGAGGGGGCCAGCCGGGCCGGGGAGCAGGGTGGGCGCCGCGGGTGCTTACTGGGTGATGTCGGCGAGGTCGTCCCTCCCTCGGAAGTTGTCGTGGTGGATTTGGTGTCAGGAGAGACGGCCAAGCGGGGCATGCCGGGGGGAGGTGGCGGCGCCAGCATCTGCGTGGGCAGGTAGTGGCTGGGCACTTTCACTTGACCACTTCCATTTAACTGGGGACAACACAGACAAAAAACAAACAGCACAAGCCATTAGGACACACGCGCACACCAGCACGGCTGGGGAGCCCTGGGGACACCCCCAGCACAGGCACGAGGTGTCCCTCACTGCAGGCATGAGTTTGTTGGGTCTCAGAGCAGCCCTGAATGGTCGGCATTGGCAGCAGGCAGGAAATGACGGCGGGACAGGAGGGATTTGGGGGGCTGTGGAGGCCGTGCCCCATGGGGGTCACGACCCACAGTGGCGCACGCTGGAGCCAGGGTGCTGGGACCCCTCTCTGCAGTGACAGGGGGGCCTCTGAAGCACTCCCTGGAGGGGTAGGGGCACCCAGAGCCTCCAAAGGCTCCTGCACCGGTGCTCCGTGCCCAACCCGGCCGTGGGCTGCTCCTGATCCAGTGTCCATCAGCCCAGCACTGAGCCACTGCACAGGGGAAGAGCGGCCATGCCCCTCACCCTGGCATCAGGCCCTGCTGGTGAGGGGAAACAGGCAAGTGGTGGGCAGAGGTCAGAAGGGCTCCCCAAGAGCTCTGCATCTGGGAGGACAAAGTGGGACACAGGACAGTGTGGAGGCAGGAACATCCCCAGGCTCCGGCTTCGGGTACGAAGGGTGCCCTTCATGGGGTGTGTGGGGTGCTGGTGGTGTGGGGTGTGCTGTGTGTTGGGGCGCTGGGTGTAGGGGGTGATGGTTTGGGTGCTGCACGCGCTGGGTGCTGCATGTGCACGGTGCTGGTTGCATGGGTTGTTTGGTGATGGGAGCATGGGGTGTGGGGTGCTGGGTGTGCGGGCTCTGTGGGGTCTCGTGTCTGTGGGGTGCACTGGGTGCATGGGGTGCAGGGCGTTGCAGCAAGGGAAAGCCCACGGCAGCACAGTGTGGCTCTGCCACCCCCGTGGGTGGGGACACTGGGGACATGGGTACAGTGAGGAGCTGACGGGTCACCCGTGGGCTCTGCGGGTGGATGGGCCACGCAACCCCATCACTCTCCCGGACATGCTGGCAGACGGTGACTCTGGGAGATGGTCACACACCCCTGGCAGACACCTCGCTCCTCCCCGACACCCCAACTCCGGCTGACGGCTCAGCCCCAGCACCCCAACACCCGCGGTGCCCCATGCTGAGCTGGGGCACAGCACCTCCATCGCCGGAGACACGAGGTGCCAACACGGAGCAGGCGCAGCAGCGCTCCCGAACCAACGCACGGCATGGCTGGAGCTCAGCCCCAGCGAACACTCCGCCGGTGCCACCGGAACACCCCGACCCCCCCGTGCGGCGGCAGAGCTGACGGCGGCGGTGGCCGGTCCAGGGGACTCTCCTCGGGCAGCCCGGCTGGCAGCAGCCCCCGGTGCCCACGGCGAGGCGAGCGATGGGTGCGGGGACAGGGCTGCGTCCTTACCGGTCCGGGCTGCTGGTTGGACGGGTCGCAGGCCAGCGAGACGAGGTCTTTGAGCGGGTCCTGCGGGTTGAGATGAGGCGGGTACCGGATGGCCGTGTGCGGGAAGTAGGTGGAGGCCGTCTGGGGAAGGATGGAGGTGGTGGGGAAATGCAGCGCAGACGATGGGTGCGGGCTTCGGGCGATACCTGCGGGAGACAGCAAAAGGGGATACAAACCTGTGTCAGTAGCTAGTGGCTGCCCCAGCCCCCCGACCGCTCAGTGCTCACTCTGTGCTTTGGTTTCCCTGGCAGGACACTCACCACTGTGCACAGCGATGACGGGACGGTGGTGCTGCGTGAAGCTGCTCAGCCGGGGTGAGGAGTCCTGGGGTGACGGGCTGTTGAAGGGGGACTTGTCCATCTCTGTCTTCTTCACGGTGGGGGAGATGCCTGGGGAAAGCAGGGCACAATGTCAGGACCTGCTACGGGACCCCCAATCCCATGGCTGCTGCCATCTCAGTGCAGTGCTGGGGGAGCTCATTCCGGGGGCAAGGGGCACCCCGGGGTCAGGGTGGGCGTGGGGAGGGTGGTGGTGGGAGTGTGTGTGCCGGCAGGAGGGTGGGCACATGTGTGGGCACCTCTGGAGGTACCACAGGTGTGCACATGCACAGGGCGTGTGTGTGCACACAGCTGTGTGTCCCTGAAGGTGTGTGCACGTGTGTGTGTGTGTGTGTGTGTGTGTGTGTGTGTGTGTGTGTGTGTGCACCAGCACAGCTCTGTACCTGTGTGTGTCCTGCACACCCACGCACAGGCAGGTGTCCCTGCAGGTGTGTGCACGCAGGTGCACACAGCTCTGTGTGTGTGTGTCCTACCCTGGTGGCACAAGTGGGTGCCTTCACAGGCGCCACTGTGACCCTGCAGCTCCCACATGGCACCCACCTCCCCTGGCACATGGGGCTGGGGGCTACAGGACCTCCTGGGGAGGCAGAGAGGTGCCAGCATGGGGGTGACCTCCCCAGAGACCCCTGGAAGCAGCGGCTGCCCAGGTGCCCGAGGCCACCCCGGGGCATGGGGCTGAGCGGGGGGGTTGGCAGGCACATTAATCCCCCACTGCCGTGGCTTTAGCTCTGGCCATTTGGCCCGGGCCTGGTAATGGGTTTAGCCCGTTCTCAGCTGGGCGTTAGGAGGATTTCCCAGAACATCCCGTACAGGATTGCCAGGCCCCCCCCCGCCACCACGGCTGAGCCTCCCCACCAGCCACCCTCACCCCTGCCTGGGTCAGGCCACCGGCAGGGGACAGATGCCCTGGCACAGCTCCCCCCTGCCTCCATGCACCACTTTGAGGAGGGGGCTGCACCTTCCCCGGGACCCCCCCATGCACCAGCCCCATGGGGCAGGATGGGGCACAGTCCCTGCACACACGGGACACAGTTTGGGGGCTGGACCTGCGTCCCCCAAACCTCCTTCCAACAGGTTCGGTGCCTCCAGCCCCACAGCCAGGCACCCCCAGGCTCTGGCAGGGCTGGGGGGCTGGTGCAGAGCCCACCCCGCTGCTGGGGGAGGCAGGAGAAGAGCCAAGGGAGGAGGAAGAGGAGAAGCTTCTTCGCCTGCACCTCGGGGCGTGGGAGCTGCTGTGCCAGCCCTGCAGCATTGCTTTAATTAGCCCAGCCCCCCCCTTTCTTAATGAACAGCTAATTGGGGCTGTCTAGACAGGAAAGGGAAAAAAAACCCACCAAGTCAGAAAGCTGTCCACAGCGGTGTGGGGCTGGGGGAGCCGGTGTGGGGCTGGGGGAGGCTGGTGTGGGGCTGGAGGCTGGGTTGGCCCAACAGAGAGAGCCCGTGCTGAAATGAGGGGGCCCTGTAGCAACACTGCAGCCCCCACAGAGCCCTGCCCAAAGTGGGGGGCCACAGACACACCTGGGGACCTATGGAGAGCCTGTGCCTAAATCAGGGGGGTTCGACAGCAACCCCACAGAAAAAGAGGGATGTTCTGGGGGACTTGAGGGTGGCACTGCAGCCCCCACAGCCAGTGTGTCCTGTGGCCTGGAGGCCCACAGGGACACCGGAGCGCGGGCAGTGCCCAGACGGTCACAGGCGGTTCTGGCAGTGGTTTGCGGAACGCTGGGAGCAGGATGGGGGCCCCAGGGCACTGGAAGGGCACTGGAAACGAGGTGACACCTACCCCCTTCCATGTCTTCTGTCCAGTTGCGGCTGCTGCTGGTGGGGGAGTTGGAGGAGGTGTAGTACTCGCCCCCAGGGCTGGTGTCGATGTCATCCTCCATGGATCCCGACTTGTGCCGTTTGCTCCTGGGGACAGGGAAGGGTCACAGAATCACGGATTCGTTTGGGTTGGAAGGGACCTTAAAGCCCATCTCTACCCCCTGCCATGGGCAGGGACACCTTCCACTGTCCCAGGCTGCTCCAAGCCCCGTCCAGCCTGGCCTTGGGCACTTCCAGGGATCCAGGGGCAGCCACAGCTGCTCTGGGCACCCTGTGCCAGGGCCTCCCCACCCTCACAGGGAAGTGAACCCATCTAATGCTGCCCTCTGGCAGTGGAAGCCATTCCCTGTGTCCTGTCCCTCCATCCCTTGTCCCAAGTCCCTCGCCAGCTCTCCTGGAGGCCCTTTAGGCCCTGCAAGGGGCTCTGAGGTCTCCCTGGAGCCTTTTCTTCTCCAGGCTGAACATCCCCAGCTCTCCCAGCTTGTCATGGGTCAGTGCCAGCCCGTGGCAGGATCTGGCTGCCCCCCACCTTCCCCATGGCCGAGCTTGGGCTGGCCCCGGCACCGCCCTGGCACAGCCCCGGTGGCACCTACCCGCTGGAGGAGGTGCTGGGCAGTGTCCTCCTCATGCCGGTACTGGAGGGGTTCAGGTCATAGGCCAGGTGGCCCTGCAGCTCCCCCAGGGAGAAGTTTGGCCCCGTGCCCGTCACCACCGGCGCTGCGGGGAGAGAGGGGGTCAGGAGAGCCCGGTGGGGAGGGGAGCCCCAGCCCACTGTGGGGTGGGGGGGCTGTTGGGACGCTGCTGTGCCCAGGCAGCCGGGGATTGGCCTGTGGCATCGCAGTGACACTCACTTCGGGACACCTGGATGAGCTCGGTGACACTGAACACCCCTGAGGTGACGAAGCTTTCCTGGAAGTCTGTCGAATCTGTGCGGGAGAGAGGAGGGCGCGCTGAGGGGACGACAAGACCACCCCTCCCATCCTGCACTGCCTTGTGGCGATGCTTGAGGGCACTCCAACACCCCCAAATCCCCATTTGTCCCCCCCCTCAGCCTCCACACCACTCCCTGCTCCAGCAACAGACCACCCCAACTGGTCTCCTCTGCCAAAGACACCCTGGAGCTGCTCAATGCCTCAGTTTCCCTGTGGCTGAGAGTGCTGGCAGGGCTTGGGGCTGCACCCCCACCACGGGACCTCCATGGCAGCTGCTGTCCCCAGGGGCTGTGGCCCCAGTGGGACCCTGCTGGGTGTGGGACAAGGCTAAGGCTATGCCCAGCTCACTGCAGGTGCCAGGCAGCGGCTGGCTGGGACTGGGGGACACCAGAGCCGTAGCACAGCGGGGCTTGACTCTGTGTCGTGGGCCCCCCTACCCCCCCATGGCAGAGACCCTGAAGACAGGCTGGGGTGTCCCTTTTCCGCTTGCCCAAGCCCTGCCCGCTGCGCTCACCCAGCGTGATGGGTTTGCTGTCCTCCTGGTCCGAGCCAATGCCTGTCCGGGGGCTGCTGCTCTGCTCTGCATCTGCAAGAGGAAAACCCTCCAGGGTGAGCCCCCCGTGCTGGTGTGAGCCCCCCGCACCAGTGTCAGCCTCCATGCTGGTGTGAGCCGGGGCTGCCCACCAGCTGACTGCCCCCTCGTTGCCCTGCTGGGGGAAACTGTGGCACAGGCTGCCCAGCAGCTCTCACCACGCAGTAAGGCCACCACCAGGCTGGCATGTCCCCAGCCACTGAAGAACAGTCACCAACCAGCCCCGCCTTGCCCTTCCCACCCGTGACAGGAGCAGGGACAGCCCCACATGCAGGATCTGGGCACCGCTGCCCGCAGGGGGAGAACCCCCAGTGCTGGGCCGGGTGATGGTCACCGGGCCCTGCTCCAGCCTGCTGCCTGCTCTCCTCTCTCCAGCCACATCCATGACCCAGTGCTGCCCCACCAGGCAGCGTCACCGCAGCATGGCATAACCTGTGGCACCTTGTCCTGCCTCTGCCCAGCTCCTGGAGGGCAGCAGGGCTTGGAGCAGCACCTGTGTTGACCCCTGGAGCCCCATCCGGCCCTGCTCCCTCTTGGCTAAAAATATCCCGGCTCAGACGCTGAGCTCAGTGGCCCTGGCACGGCACAGACACCGCAGTCAGAAGCATCCTTCCTTACCTGGCTGCTCCCAAAGCCCTTCCATAACTTTTGCCATGTATTTCTCCCTCATACTCCTTCTTCCCCCTGCTTCTCCATCCTCCTCCTCCCACCCTTTGGCCTTTAGCATTTCTCTCTGGCAGCCTTGGCAGATGTCAGGAAAGGGCTGAGACAATCCAAAAACACCATCAAAACCACGCAGCTGCCACTGCCAGCCCATGTGCCCACGTTGGGATTTTTCCCTTTCTCCCTGTTTTTCTCCCCCTTTTTCTCCCCTCAAGTCCCTTGCACTCACATGTGGCTCCCAGGCTGGTTATCCTTGGCTGGGCCAGTTATCCATGTGGGCACCATGCCACCCCCCACCCTGACACTCCTGTGTTCCCCCACCTGGCAGATTATCCATGGGGGCAGTGGGACTGTGCCACCTCCCAGCCTGACACCCCTGTGTGCCCACATCCCCCAGGGACTGCTCAGCTGATGCCGAATCAGCCATTTTGTCTCCCTACCCAGCTGCTGTGTTCCCCTGCACTCATCCCGTGCCAGCCTGGCACCACACTGGCAGCCCCATGGCATCCTGCCTTGATGCTGCTCACCACCACCAGCCCTCCCGTGCCCGCACCCCTGGCTCCCTCCAGGCAGCCATTTTAGGGAGCAGAAACTCCCCCTGGAGACGGGCGCAGGGTTTTTTCCTTCCCTTCTCTCCACTTTTCTTTTTCTAACCTTATTCCCCCATTTTGAAGCGGCCGGGTGCCCAACTATCGGGGTGTGGGTGGTGGGAGTGAGCGGGGCACAAACCAGCCGGGACAGGGGGGAGTGGCAGCAGGGACCCCCCGCGCATCCACGGGCACCGCATGGCCGGACACGGCCCCTCCTCGCCTCTAAAATCAACAAATCTGGCAGCAGCTCTGGAAGTGGTTAGTGGTGGAGCCTGGCCAAGGCGCGGGACGGAGGCTGGCGGTCACAGCCTGAGGCTGGCCCGGCTCCCCACAGCCCCCCATCGTGGCCTCAGGGCTCCCTGGGGCCCCACTTGCCTCCCAGATGGCACCCACTTGCCCAATCCTGGGGTGCTCAGCCTCTGGGTAGCCCCCCAGGCCATGCCCTCGCCTGGTACCTCTGAGATGTCCACACAGCCCTTGGCTCAGGCCGGGGACCCCCACCACTGCTCGTCCTGAGGAGCCCCACATGGACCTTTGCCCACACTAAACCAGCCCAGCCTGGTCCCTGTTCCCCCAGGGCACCCAGGAGGGCCATCACTAACCCTGGGTGCCCCCCGGGTGGGCCCCATGTCCCTGTACCCCGACACCGTCCCACGGCATCACCCTGACCCAGCACCGCCAATGCCACCTCACTGACCCCCATTCCTAAGGGACACCCTGGGGACCTGCCCCCAAACCGAGCACTCCGCTCCCACCCACAGCAGCCCAAGGAGCAGCGGGGACTTTCCCGAGCCCGGAGGTTTGGCAGCAGGGCCAGCCCCTCCCTGCACCCTCGTGTCCAGGCCGATGGAGGCAGCGGGTGCGAGGCCGGGGCCGCGGGCTCGGTACCCCCGGCGCTCCTCGTAGCTGGGCGGGCGAGCTCGCCAGCAGATTTCTGGCTGCCTCCTCGGCAGGGCGGCCGGGCCAAGCGCTGCTCTCACCGCCATGTGACGGCCGCCTGCGCCGGCTGGCGCGCGCTAAAATGGCGAAGGGAGCCCTGGGCTCCCGGGCCTCGCTTCCCACAAGGGGTGTTTTGGGGAGACTACGAATCCAGGACCCAACAAGTGGCTCGACTACACCAGAGAGGAGAAAGAAGCCTGTAAAGCCCCGCCATGTCCCTGCTGCTTTGTTGATCCTGTGCCCTCCACAGCCCCTCGGAGGGGGGGATGGAGGTGGGGGTGGTCCTGCTGCCACACTGTGGGGAGCTCACGGGGGAAGGGGTTCAGTGCCGGGGTCGTCTCCGGCGAGGCGGAGGAGAGTGCTCAGTGCCCAAACAGGTCGATCCAATCTCTTTTAAAAATAGCCAAGTGTGCCCGGGGGGGCGCGGGCTGCCTGGGCTCCGGGCCGCGCTGGCAGCCTGGCCCCGTGCCACCCATTGAATCACGGATCCCGCACCCCGGCCCCGCTGGCTGGCACGGTGCCCCCGGGCCCCACGGCGACACCCGCCCGCGGTCTCAGCGCGTGGGAATGACCCCCGGGCAGCAGGGCCGGCCCTGGGGGGTGTCACGGCAGGCCGGGTGCCCCCCGGGGCTGGCGCAGCTGCGGGAGAGCCCTGGCTCGGTGCCGAGCGCTGACGGTAACAGGGCACGGTGTTACCGGCATCGGCGCGGGCGCAGGCGCAGAGGCTGGAGGATGCCGGGGGCTGGGGGAGCTGCTGGCGCCGGTGTGAGCAGTCCCAGCCCCCTATCGAGGGCAGCAGTCTTCCTCCTTCTTCCCCAGCTCTGCCAGCCGAGGGCACGGGATGGGCGAGGGTTCAACACTGCTGCCTGCAAGCTTCTGCCCCGTGCCTCAGTTTCCCTTGGGGCTGGCTTGGGGGGGAACTGCCCCCCTGCCTCATGCTCCGTGGGCACACAGCCCCAGCACCTCCTCAGGTGTCACTGCACTCCTCCGGCTGGCCATGGCCACAGCGTGGACCAGTAGGGCCCAGAGTGAACAGCCTGGTCAGGATGGGAGACCCCTGGAGACCAGAGGGAGCCAGTGTGCCGTGGGGCAGATCCCACGGCAAGGGCTGGGGCGAGCGGGCCTGTGGGAGGGTGTGATTTGGGGGCCCTGCCCTGTCAGACCGCCAGAACTCCTCATCCCACTCTCACAGTGACCCCCAGGTACGAGCGGCACTGCCCCTCCCGCTGCCCGTCCCACTGTCCATCCCTCTGCCGCCAGGCTGGGGTGGCCCTTACATAAACCCGGAACAGTCCTGCTTGTGTAACCTCCTTTATATAATACCCTGAACCGCCGCGTGTGCCGGGTAAATCCTGGCTCAGCCGGGCCGGCCGGCGCGCCGGGGCGCGGGACCCCCCCTCCCGCTCCTTGTACCGCCCCGCCCCCGGTGCCCCCCGCCATGCCCGGAGCGCTGCGGGGCCGTCGGGGTGAGGCGACTCTGCTGGGCCTTAGCCACGAACGCTGCGGAGGCGGCAGCTCCTCCTCCCCCTGCCGAGCGAAGCCCCGGGGAGGTCCTGGCCGGAGGCATCCCCCGAGGTGGCGGGGCGGTGGCGGGGGGGACGGACGCGCCCCGCTGCCACGTACGCCGGCCGCGGCCAGCTGGCCCGGGCGGGAGCCTGGGAGGCGCGAGCACGTTGGCCGGCGGCTGCGAGCGAGCGGCGCTGGGAGCGAGCGGGTTTGTCCTCGGCCGACCCCGGCCGGCACGGGGAGATGGCAGCGGCCGGGGGGAACCCCCCCAGGCGGGCGGCGCGGCCGCCCCCTCGCTCAGCCCTGCCAGGCCTGGGCTCCATCCAGGGCTGCCGGCGCCCGCGGAGGCGAGCGGGGACAGATGGCAGCGGGCAAAGGGATGGGGAGAGTGGGACAGACAAAGGGAAGGCTTGAGTCCCCCCTTCCCTGGGACTCTCCCCTGCGGGGTGCTGGCATCCAGCCCCTGCTCCCTGGGCTGGGGGCACCTGGGAGTGCAGCTGCTGGGAGGGGGTGGGAGAGAGACGGATGGGAGAGGGAAAGGAGAGAAAGGAAGGGAGGAAGGGAGAAAGGAAGGAAGAAATTAAAGTGGAGAGAAAGGGAAAGGAAAAGGGACAGGGAAAGGGAAATATGCTGCCACTGTCTTGCTGCCCCACCAATCCCAGCCCCATGGCAAAGCCCCACAGCACAGCCAGCCTCCCCCCAGAGTCCCATGGGCCCCCACCATGGCCCCTCCGATGCTCCCCCCTCACCACCACGCAGGGCCGTGGCAGCAGGTTTAAGCCCTCCCCAGGACTGGCCAAGACCCCAGTGCAGGGGCCAGTGTGACAGGGGACCGACCCCATGCCCCATCTGGCAGTGCCAGCCCTGATCGGGGGTGCAGGGGCACACCGGGGGCTTGCCGGCGTCTCTTCCCCCCCTCCTGCGGCCACGGGCGGGAGGGAGCACCGTGGGCATCTGCCGCCCCAGCTGTCCCTTGCCAGCGCAGCACGAAGCCGGGCACCCGGCCAGGATGGCAACTGTGGCCCCGGGGAGGGCACGGCGCTTGCCAGCGCGGGGGGACGGCGGGTGGCGAGGGCGGGGGACGGCAGGTGCTCGTGAGAGGAACTCGCTCATCTTTTATTCATCGGGTGCCTAACGGTGCGCGGAACCGCTCTGGCCCCTTGTCCCCTCCGGCAGCACAGGACGTGGCACCGTGTGCCAGGTCCCCGGCAGGCACCGCTCGCGCTGCCGGGGCCGCCGAGCTGAGCACGGCGCAACTCGCTTCAGTGGTGACGTGGGGCCGGGGCTGGCAGCGGGCACTGCGGGGAAGCCGTCCGGCTCCGGCACGCCGCCGGCTCGGCGCACTGCGGGAGAGCCGGGGAAGCCCTGACCTCCCCAAGGTCGCCGGCACATCGATCCGGAGAGCTCGAGCACATGGAAACCGCCCCGGCCGTGCCAGCGCCAGGCTCGCAGCGGGGCCGGGCTCAGGAACGGCGGGACCCCAGGCAGTGACGCTGCAGAAAACAGGGGTGGCACCCTGAGGAGCCCCCTCCCATCCCGCTTCTGCAGCACGCGGCTCTAGGGGCAGGAACCCAGCCCCTGCGGATTCTCTGCTGTCTCGTACACTCGTGCCCTTTCCCGGGGGTCTCCTCCTGGACTTGCTGGGCTCTGCCTACCTCGTTCCCCTCAACCAAAGCCTCCCTGGCTCTTTGACTGGGAGTAGAGATACCTGGAACAGAGGGAGGAGGGGTTTGCCCGTGTTCATCTGTGTGCTGGGGAGTTCTCCAGCCTGCCTGCCCGCCGGTGCCCAGCTCTGCGAACGGCAGATCCCAAATATTGTGAACCCCATCAATCTTGTCACGACCCTGGCGATAAATATTTGCGCGGGGGCTGGCGGAGTAGCGGTGGCCGGGGAAACGCCTGCCCCTCCATCTGGAGGGGCTGAGCAGACGCTTGGCACGGCCGGCCTGGCACGGCCGCAGCGCGCCTGGGACGAGAGCCCTGGCACGGGCTCCCCGGCAGATTGGTGCCATCTGCCTCGCGCCGCAGCCAGCGGCGAGGCTGGTGGGGGGAGATAAGGGGCTGCCAGGCGGTGGGAGACGCAGATGCTGGCACAGCGCGGGGGTCCCCGCCTCCCCCAGGTGCTGTCCGCTGGCGGAGGCATGGCCGGGGCTGCCAGGAGCTCGCTGCCACCCTGGGGCCCACCGCCTGCTTGCCCTGGGCACCCATCTGCTCCCACCCCACTCGGCCTGGGGGCTCAGCCTGGCGGCACTGCCGGGAAAAGCTCACAGCAGGGCAGAGCGTCGACCCCTGCCCTGCTGAGCATGACGGCTGGGCGGGGGG
>VZTE01003649.1:79506-89603 GCA_013397775.1 Eulacestoma nigropectus
CCCCCCCGCCCGCCCCCCCCCCCCCCGGGGCTCCAAGGAAGAGAAATGTTTTATAGAACTGGAAAAAAAAAAAGCTTTGCCAACGGGTCCTGGCGCTGCCAGCTCCTCCGCCCTGCCCTGCGTCAGCGCGGGGCCCTGGGGGTGGCCCGTGCCCACCATCCCTGCTCCTGGCACATGACAGGGGCTGTGGTGTTTGAGACCCAGTGCTTGGCCCATCCCAGATCTCAGGGTCTCAGCCTGGGAGCTGCCAGTGTGTGACCCAGGGATGGAGGCTCTTCCCAGGAGCACAGAGGAAAACTGAGGCAGGAGATGTGTTTGGGCTGGCAGCACCATGTTCGCTCTGGGGAGGGGGCACCACCAGAAAGGGTCCCTCCAGCCCCCCTGGGCCGGGCCCAGGGCTCTGAGCCTGACTTTAGCCCCTGACGCAGGAGGTTTTATTTCCTTCCCAACGTATTTTTAGCCCTGCCTGCTTTGTCCTGGCCTTTCTGAAGGGGATTAATTCCCCCCCATCACTCACCATTAAAGGTGTAGGGGTGCAGAGAGGTGTCCCCATCTCCCTCCTGGGGGTGCCTGCTGGGGGGATTGGCGCCGGGGGTATCTCTGCACCCCACGATGGGCAGTGCTGTGATGGACCTGCGGGGCTCACTCCGCTGCAAATCCAATCCCTGGAGCAAGTCAGTGGCTAAAAATAGCCCCGGCCTTTTGCCGTGGAATCGGCGACCTTGCAGGAGGATCTGCCATCCCGGGGCCCTGGAGGTGAAGAGTTTATGGCCCCCCCACAGCCCCAGTGCCTGTGCTGTGCCATGGATGTGCCAAAGGCTCAGCCCCTCCCCCAGCATCTCATCGGCTTCCTGGGTGCTCGGGACAACCTGCTAGGACCCTCCACAGAGAGATGGAGAAACTGAGGCACGGGGTGGTGCCTGGAGATCAAAGGGGCTGGGCGTGTCCCCAGAGGGTCAGCTCTGAGCCTGGTCAGGCCCTGCACCCCGAGCACTGAAGGATGGGACTGGTTCAACGGGGTGGAAGGGGGGTGTTCATCTGCTTTCAGCAGCTCAGCAGAGCCTTCCTGGGGAGAGTCAAAGGCTGAGCCCGGCTGGGTCCTATTTTGGGAGGGTTTTGGATGCCTCCCAAGCGACAGAAGTGGGTGGGGGCTGACCTGCACAAAGGGACTCTGTTCGGGACGCTGGGCTCCGGCGGTGCCCGGCGCGGAGGCCGGTGGCCGTGGCCGGTCCCCTTGTCCCCCACGTGATGGGTCAGCAGCCCGGGCTGGGGCAGGGGGCGAGTGCCCTCCTTCCGTGCCGGGTGCTGTTCCCCACCTGGATGTAAACTGAGGCGCGGGGCGGGACTGCCCT
This sequence comes from Eulacestoma nigropectus, assembly GCA_013397775.1. NCBI lineage: Eukaryota > Metazoa > Chordata > Aves > Passeriformes > Eulacestoma > Eulacestoma nigropectus. Next base: position 80,859 of record VZTE01003649.1, read on the forward strand.
TGCCTCCCGGGCTGTCACTGTAACCGCTGAGTGACACTGCCATACCGCGGAGACGGCCGTGCCAACCTGCCTCGTGACGTGGGCTCCAACAGCCACCCGCCCTGGGCTACTTGCCCAGGCTGGCCCCAAGCCATCCCCTGGGGGAGTCCAAGGTCCCCTAGTGGGGTCGGGCGCTTCGAGAGCCAATACCCCAGTCACAACTCTGCGACAGAACAGGAAAAAACCCCTCGACAGGCCAGATCCCACAGCTCGATGCCACCGCAGGGCACACTGGGCTGCCAGTGTACCAGCACCACGGGCCCTGGGACTGGGGCCCTCCTGCATCACATCACCCTCCCCCCACTGACCACCTCAGGGCCTGGGGGCTACAGGAAGCTCGTGGGGCCACGGTGCCACGACCAACCCGTGCACATTGCACGCTGCCCGCCGCACGCAGAGCTGTGAGCACCCACGGGCACTGGCAACAGAGACCCTGGGATGGGACTGAGGTGACACCAAGGTGATGCCGGGCAAGCTCCTGTCCCTGTCCCCACATGGGACACAGCGGTCACGGCTCGGCCCCGGCTGCTGCTCTCCAACCAATGTGACTCCTCTCTCCAACCAATTCCTCACCGCAAGGCGAGGAAGCTGGTGAGTGCGTCCTGGTTCCCTCCGGCGGTACCTCAGGATGCGATGCAGTCATCGTTAATGCATCTGGACTCATTTATGGGGATGAGAAAATGTTTCCAGGTTTCCCACAAAGTCCCATTAAGATCCCAGTCCCACTCTATTTTTAGTGCCCTCATCAACAACGCCTTCCCCAGCCACCCCGGCGCTCCAGGGCCCCATGGGGCTGGCGGGGGCACCCTGGGCACACGCCTGCCTGGCTTTGCGGGGAGCTGAGCTACACCCAGACTGGGCGGCTGGAGGGGGCAAACTCTGGCCCTGCACTCCCCGACCCAGCAGCTTTGCACCTGTGGCTGCACCCTGGGGATAGGGGGGCCCCAGCCCGGCTTTTGCTTGGGAGCAGAGGAAGAAGGAAACGTGGTGGGAAGGAACAGAAAAAGCCACCCCAGGTCACTGCATCAGCAGAGGCTGCAGGACCCCACTCACCATGGAGGATGGAGAGCGGCTGGGTCTGAGCATCCCTGCAGGTGTAGGGACACACCTCACAGCACCAGATTGTCACCTGGCGATGGCCAGTGGCTGGCCCAGCCAACCCGTCCATCAGCAACCCCCAGCGCCCTGGCAGCGTCTCCTCCCAGGCAGAGGGTGCCCACAGGCCTCTCGGTGCAGCTGGCAAGGGCGCGAGGATCCTGCCCTCGGCGCTGCGCCCTCCCGGGCTATCTATAGCCATGACCTCAGCGGGAGCCGGGGCAGGACCCGGCCGCGCATCGTCCCTTCTTGGCAGGGCCACCGCCTCAGCCCCCACCCGGCACAGAACTGCCGCCAAGCCGAGGCTTTTATCCCGTACGTTCGCTAATCCGACGGGATTCGATGTCAGGGGCTGCCCACGGGAGGCTCACAAAGGCCGTTTCCAGGAGTGCTCAGCCAAGCGATGGAGAACGCCAGCCGGGAAGGGCAGACGGCGGTGCTGGGTGTCACCGCGTTAGGTGACAGGGTCTGACCCCGGGGGCTGGACGGGAGGGAATGTGTGCGACCCGGCTGCGAAGAGGTCGAGCAGGGGACGTCCTTGCGTAGGCAAGGGTGACATGAGGACAGCCCGCAGCTGCGCCCCGCAGGCGTCGGGGTCACAGCCTCCCGCAGAGCCGGGGGTCGTGGGGAGGACCTGCTCACTCTGCGCTGGCTGCCCCGGGGGAAGCGGGGAAGGGGTGGCCCAGAGGAGGGGAATTTCCCCGGCTTTTTTCTCCAACAAACTCCTTGGCTTGTGCAATTAGAGAAATTTGTTTAACAAACTCCCGGGGGAGCGGAGCGGGAAGGTGGGGTGGCGCGCGGCCAGGGCGCTGCTCACACAGGCCCGCTCCCTCCCCGCCTGCTCCTTTGATCAGCAGCGCACTGCGCCGGGGGACGGGAGCCGTTCCCCATGGCCAGGGCCACGCTGTGCCACGGAAGTGCCCCGGCCCCTGCGGACACGCTGCCCGTGGCAACCCCTTGCCACGCGTCCCCTCAGCTGCTGCTTCGCAGCCCCCTCGGCTCATCACCCACATTCCCATCGCCCTCGTGTTCGCAGGGGTGGCACGACCCTGGCACCCTGCCACGCTCAGCCTCCAACCTTGCGGGCCACAGGTGCGCACACGTGTGTGCCCCACCGTGCCCGTGCGCGGCGCAGGCTCCGGGCGCGCACTCGCCCTCTCGCTCCCGCTCTCTTTCTCATGCGATGCCATTTCCATCAAAAACCCTTTACTCGGCACTTTTCCCCTCATTGGTATTCACGCCGCGCGCTCGCTGTCCTGGCGCACAGGTTACTAAAGGAGATTTTGCGGCGCAGCGTGGCGGGGGTCACATTTCAGCCCGCGCCGTCTCGCTTTCCCAAATCGCTGGGCAGCAGCCAGGGCCGGCGGGAGGGGGTGCAGGATCCGGCACATCACAGCTCCCGCCAGGCAACCGTGGGACCAAGCGGCCTCGTCGCCGGTGGCAGCGGGGCGAGGCGGGCTGGCGGCGGCGGCTCTGCAGCACACAGTGATGAGTGGCTCCCTGGGGACAGCCAGCAGGTCACCGGCGCTCGCTGTCCTCCCGGCAGCCCCACGTGCCTGTGCAATGTGGGAGCAGCTGGAAAAGGGGGTCTGAGCAGAGAGGGGGACACACATTTGGCGTTGCCACCAGCTGCCAGCACTCAGATGAGCCCTGGGTGACATCCACCGTGCCCCTGGTGGGACCGTACCCCCAGGACAGAATCCTAGGGCAAGGAGGGAGCAGTGGGGCCTCTCTTTTTCAGGGCTGGTTTGGGAAAAGGGGAAATGTCTGCGTGGAAAATCAACATTTCTCCCTCATGAGTTTTTTTTTTTTCTTTGAAAGCAAAATTATTTCTTGGTTTTTCGTGATCAGAAACATGTTGGGGGTTTTTTTTGGACAACAGCCGGTCAAATACCGTTTCCCCGTGAAGGGAATGCAGGGGCCCTTTGCAAGGAGAGCAAAAGCCTTCTTAAAAAACAAGATAAAACCACCAGTTAAAAAAAAAAAATCCACCTGGCTATGGACTCGAACAAGCTCCCAAGGAAGAGGGGTCAGCAGGAGGGCCGGATCCTGGTGTTCCCGTGCCAGGCAGTGCTGCTGGAGCGGTGGCGGTGGTGGGGAGGGCAACATCCACGGCAGGCAGCCCAAAGCCCAGACCTGGGGATTTCGCCCAAAAGCTGCTCAGCGCTGGCTGCTGGCCGGGGAAGGAGGATTAATGCGCTTTTAGAGCAGTGGTGAGTTAACCGAGAAATCAATCCTTGGCAGTGGCTGGCCCCAGGTCCCCCAGCGCGTGAGCGCTGCCGCACCTGAGCCACGGGATCCTTTCCCAGCTCCTCTCCAGGACTCGGGAAGCTCCGGGTCTTGGCGGCCGGCGCAGGGCGTTGGGTCCCGGCCAAGCTGGCACAGAGCGCCCGGCCGCGGGGGATGCCTGCCCAGGGCCGACGTGACGGATGGCGAGCCCAGCCGCCCGCCCGGGTGCGAGCCAGGCCCCGGGATGCCCGGGGGTACCCTGTGCATCCCCTCCCTGCAGCTGGCACGTCCCAGGGGTCTGCATACCCTCCTCGAGGGTGAGAACTCAGGGTGTCTGGCTGCCAGGGCAGGGAGGGAGGCTGAGCTCAGGCTTTTGCCCTCACCAATTTGGTGCATCCAAAAGCACCAAAGGTGCCAAAAATCCATGAGGATTTGGCACTGGGCACTCCTGGCTCACCATGAAGCTTTGCCCCACTCAGACTCAACCCCACCAGCAGCCCTCAGCCATGCTGTGGGGACATCACCAGTGATGCCACATGATTCTGGCAGGGCTCAGCACCCACTGATGCCCTGGCTGTTCCCATCGCCTTCACCACCCTGCCTCGACCTGCCCGGCACACCCCAAGGTGCTGTGGGAGAAATCCTCTCCCCATGGGTCCCTAAGGAACACATCCCTGCCACCCTAGGGCCCTGTCTGCACTTCCCGGCTTGGGTGCAAGGACTGATGGAGACAGGAGCACCCCCCAGCCCCCTTCCAGGGGCAGCCATCCCCCTCGGAGATGCTCGGTGCCGGCACCGCCATCCCTGCACAGAGGAGCCACAGCATGGCCGGGGGTGGCAGGCAGTGTGCCAGCCTCACAGGGAGGGATTTTACCTCCCCCACAACTCTCTTTCTTCCCCTCCAGTGAGGGACTCTGGGGATGCTCCCCACCACCGTCACCATCCCCATTCTGCCACCAAGAGCTTGGCTTGTGGCTAGAACAGGTGCAGGCACAACAGGAATGATGGGGGGAAAATGGGCACCCCTGGGGCTGCAGGGAAGTGTCCAGGGGCCAGGCACAGGCAGCATCGGGCAAGGAAGGCTGGTGAACAGACAGGGCAAGCTGTCCTTGTCCCTGGGGCCGTTCCCAGAGAGCCCTGCCTTGCAGGGACCTGCCTCCACCACCTCCAAAGGCAGGAGACACTGTCCCTCTCTTTCCCTGTGAGTCCCAAATCCCTATTCAGGCCCTCCCCCCCATGCACAGCCCTGGGTCAGGACAGATCCCTTGGTGCCACCGTGGCAGTTCTCCCCTGGGCTCTTGAGCTCCCCATTCCAGGGCTGCCCAGGGCTCCTCGGGGAGCCGCCTTTCTCGCTCTTTGCTGTGCCTTGATAAGGGCAGGGTGGCTGGCTGGGCTGGCCCTTGCCATGGTTCCTCTGCCCAGCGAGCCTCACCATGCCAGCACTGTCCTGGCCACACCGTCCACACCACAGCCACCCCTCCAAGGGGGGAAAACCGCCGGCTGAAAACAGGATCAGGCTACAGCTCCCAGCATCCATCCCCAGCCCTCCCAGGCTCAGGGGAATAGAAAAGCACCAAAGAGAGCTATTCCCAATTGCTCCAAGAGCTCCGGGCAGTGCTCTGGGCTCTGGCAGCTGGGCTTTGTTCAGCAGTCTGCAAAGGCATGCACACACCCGCAGCACTGGGCACGCGGTGGGATCACTCCCTGCCCCGGCACAGGGGGAACTGCGGGCACGAGGGACCTGAACCACGGTGAGGGAGGGAACCGTGGGCAGGGCAAAGCTGCCCAGGGAGGGGAGGAATCGGCAGGTACCTCTGAAATGGGCGGCTGATTTACTGCATGAGGCCCCAGACAAGTTCAAGGTGATGAGGGGGAGAGCGGCACTGCGTGAGCACCGGCCAGCAGCCCCTCGTGCAGCTGGCTTTATCCCAGCTGCCTCCCCGCGTGCCCATTCCAGCCCTCTGATCCAGCTTCAGAAACCTCACTGAAAACAGGATCTGTTTTTCCCGGGCGAGGATTTAAGATGGGATCAGGCAGGAGCAGCGGGTGCGAGCAGCGGGGCAGGGCTCGCCAGGGCAGGCGGGCACGGCGTGGCGGGCGCCGCGGGGAAAGCGAGGATCTCCCGAAGGTTGCATTTAAAGAACAGCCTCATTGTTTTTCCCAAACAATACTCAGCAGATGGGAGAATTGAAAGTGTGTTGCAACCTTCCCTCTCTTCCCCCGCCATGCCCGGCTTGCTGCTCCCATCCTTTGGCAGCCGATCTGAGCTCCCGGCTGGAAACCAGTTTGCCGGAGCTACTGGTGGAGGGGGTGAACACCGGTGCTGAAAAGCCCCGGTGCTTTTGGGAAGGGGGCTTGCCAAAGGATGCCCCATGAGACGTGCCCAGCAGGCAGCTCCCCACTCCAGCCGCGTGCCTGCAGCAGCGGTGGCAGCCGAGTGATGTCTGGGGGCCAGTCGTGGCTGGGGAGAGGTGGGAACCCCTCGGATGCCTGGAGATGTGGCTGTGACCGTGCCACGTGGCCACAATGGCTCTGGCAGCCCAGCTCCATCTCCCAGGCCCCGAGCTGTGCCCGTTTGCCAGTACTGGGGTTTGTGCCAGGCCAGCTTAGCCAGGCGCTGCCCGACGCCCCTTGGATCCTGAGCCACTGACAATGGCACACACGGGGCTCCGTGCCCGGCCACCGGCTCTCGGTCAGGCAGCGCGGGTGCATTGCCTCTGCCATCCCAAAATCAGCTCTGCACCCCTAGCATGGAGCCTGGGAGAAGGAAGAGGGTCTCTGACCAGACTCTGGTGGGATGCCCGGCTTCCAACATTACGGCTGCTTTGGAGGCTGGCACCCATCTCACCTCGTTCCCATCCTGCAGGTACCAGGGTGGGGGGCTGAGGGTGTGCTGGGGGCACTGCCAGGTGCCAGGCACGAGCCAGAGGTGTAGGAGCATCACCAGTCATAAAATTTGCAATATTCCCCACCAGAAGTATCCCAAATCTCCCCCCACTGCAGATCCAGGAGCCAAGGATAACCATTACGGTTTGGAAATCCCTTCGGCTCCTCTGCAGCAGCTCCCGGGGGGCACACGTGCAGGTCCCTGGCAGGTGCTCAGCTCCAGGGTTATTTTGGAGCCCAGGCAGCCGGACAGTGTCCCCCTCCCGTCCCGCTTCCCCGTGGGCAGGGTGAGGCCTCGTGCGTGGTGGCGGTTCCGGTGCTGCTTCCCTGCTAATCTAGGCAGCTCCCTCTTGACTTCCCGGCCTGTCCCTGAGAGGGACAGAGGTGAGCTGCGGAAGCGGGAGGAAGTCCCCAAGTAGGGACACAGAGCCGGGGAGGGCACAAAGCCACCCTCTTGCCTGACGGGAGACACGGCCGAGGCCGTGGCCAGGAGCGTGTCACGGGCGATGCCTTTGCCAGGGCTATTTTGGTGCCGCTGGGCTCTCCAGCTCGGGCCTGTTCCGGCTGGGAAGGGCGCTCGCCTGAGGGGTCGCCGGGGTCCCAGCGGCCGTGCCGGGCTCCCGGGGCTGGCAGCGGCGGTGGCGGGGAGATGCGCAGAGGCCGAGGCAGGGCGGCTCCCGCGCACGTTCCAATGTATCCACATCACCATCCGCAGCTCCCGAGCCCGGGCGAGCCTGCCCGCCGCGCGGGTGGGATGGGAACGGGAACGGGAACGGGAACGGCTGGGCTGGCGGTGGGGGACGACGGCTGGTCCCATCCGAGCCGGGCTGGATCGGAGCTGAGGCTGTGTCAGGGTGAGGGGGAGGGCACCAGAGCCTTCCCCGTGCCCAGGCAGTGGGGCAGAGGATCAGTGGAGGAAAACCCAGCTCCCCTCGGTGGGCCAGGAGGAGTGCTGGGAACAGCACGGGTTTGTGAGAAGGGTTCCTGCCAGCCCCGGCCCGGCCAGCGACCGCACGGCTTCCCACATCACACCAGCACTGTGAGCTGGCAACAACAGGCGCTGCCAACCCAGCACCAGCTGGAGACTGGGAAGGTTGGGAGGTGGTTGGAGCCCTGGGAGGGATGGAGCCAGGGTGGGAAAGGCGGGATGGCAAGGAAAGGGGAAAAAAAGCAAGAAAAAAGGAAAAAAATAAAGGAAAAAAAAGAAAAAAAGAAAAAAGAAAAAAGAAAAAAGGAAAAAAAAGGAAAAAAAAGAAAAAAAGAAAAAAGAAAAAAGAAAAAAGGAAAAAAAAAGGAAAAAAAAGAAAAAAGAAAAAAGAAAAAAGAAAAAAGAAAAAAGAAAAAAGAAAAAAGAAAAAAGAAAAGAGAAAAGAGAAAAGAGAAAAGAGAAAAGAGAAAAGAGAAAAGAGAAAAGAGAAAAAAAGAAAAAAAAAGGGCAAGAAAGAAAGAACAAAAGGAAGGGAAAAATGAGAAAGAAAAATAAGAAGGGAAAAAAGAAAAAATACAAATAAAAAATAGAAGGAGAAAACGAAATAAAAAGAGAAAGAAGAAATAGAAGAAAAAAAAAAAGAGAAAAAGAAAGAAAGGCAGAGAAGAAAATAAGCCAGATTGAGGTGTGACCCTTGCCAAGTCAACCACACGACAGGGAGCACCACCTCAGGGTCATCTGAGCAGCCCTGGTGCTGCCCATCCTGCCCCTGCCCGTGCCCTCACCAGCCTCACGCCGTGTCCAGGGAGAGCCAGGGCCGGACCCCACGCTGCCCCCGCACCTCACAGTGCCACGAGGGGACCCCCACGGACCCCCACGGGCAGCGGAGCCCAAGCCCCCGAGGTGGAGCCAGACCCAGCCCGCAGCTCCGGCCCGAGGGAGGGCATCTGGCAGGAGGGAGTCTGGCACGGGCAGGGGGTCCTGCAGCAGCACCCCCTGCCCATAGCAGAGCCCTCGTGGGGTGCAGCACGAGGTCGGGCCCGGAGCGGGCAGTGGCTGCCAGCAGGGAAGAGGTTACGAGGCGGGGAAAGCTGCCTGCTCAATAATTAAATAAATATCAGCGATCAATAAGCACAATGCAAAGGCAGAGCCGCAGTGGTCATGCTGTGGGCAAGGGGGGGTTCCTGAATCTCCCCCCTGTGGCCATACCGGCTGTTGGGGGGAGATTTCGGGGACGCCCCGCTTGCCTGCACCGTGGGCCCTGGCATGGCCACCCTGCCACGTGCCACCGGACCACGGTGGCACGGCCTGGGGTGACACCAGGGTCCGCACACACGGCTCGGGGCTGCCCCTCGCCACCCCGCCACCCCGACGGGGACTGGCATCGCTCCTCGCCTCGGACACCGAGGGGTTGCCCCCCACATCCTGCCGTGCACGACCCCCCCCGCCCTCTCGCCCACCAGCGTGGTGTGACATGGCCGGGTGCACATTGTTCCAAACTTGGAAGATTTTGAACAAAAAGCCTGTGCCCCCCCAGCCCTTGCACCCCACCATGTGCAGCTAGGCTG
>VZTE01003650.1:0-24513 GCA_013397775.1 Eulacestoma nigropectus
ACCACGGGACCCAGACAATGTTCAATGGGTCTTTCTACAGTGACAGTGTAGTGCCAAACAACAAGGTCCCAAACATCAGATACTGTTCCCTGAAGATGCTGGGTGGGAAGTCCAGTGGCTTCAGGACAAGACATCAGTCTGCACCAGAAGCCAAGCTGGCACATACACACCCAGTCCTGTAAATTCCTGAAGAACAAGTCAGATAAACAAACAGCTCTCTGCCTCCCTGGGCCACAAAACAGCTCAGTCTGCAAGCCACTTGCTCTTGCAATCTCCTTTTCTGTAGAGCAGAAGGCAGATAGTTAATGAAATACAGCATAGATAATGAAACAGCATAGAAGATGTATGTTACAACTGTGCATTACCATGTTTTGACACTGACTTTGGAACCAGAGCGGAAACATTCAGGTCAACTTCACAGTTGGTATATTCTACCTCTAATACTTATTTCTAGTTCAGAAAAAAAAATCATAAAACTACCTATACATCATCACAAAATAATCTTATTCATGGTAACATACTAGCCAGCCCTGTAGCTTTAAATAACTGTCCCCTAATCAGACAATGAGCTCCTCATGAATATACCCACATTTTAAGCAACCATGATTCCAAGATCTCAAAATCAACATATTTCAAAGCTGACTGCCTCTCTATGCCAGTCATATCATGATGTTGAAAGTTCAATTGTCTCTTTTGACAATAGAAGGGAAAAAAACAAAGAGGGAAAAGAAAAATTATGAAAATGTGATCCTTCAGTTGAAAGCAGTAGTTGGAATATATTGGGAATTACAGCTTTATTTTGCTTTAGCGATGCTGAACTTCTGTTTTAGGCGTTTTAAATAATCACCACAAAATAAGATGCATAGTTTAAATAAAGGATAAAGAAACTAAGTTTGGCACAAGTGCTCCAACAATTACCAAGTGCTTGAATAGTCAAATATTATATCTCCTAGCAGATCACCCTGGCGTATCATGTCCTCTTCCATTGTGACTAAGAGTCTTAAAGAAATTAGTTATATTTAGATTAAGAATTAATATCAGTTTGAAAATAAACCACATCAATTAACAAGTACCAATATCTGTGGGAACATTTGTACCTCATACTCATCTCTCAACAGTTTTAGAAAGCATTTGTTAATTTATTTCACATACATGTATTTACATTGAAGGAAATTCACACCACTGAAAATAAAACATTTACACATTCACAGATATACAGTTTTGCACTCTCTCCTGTGTTAAGACCAGGCACTCAGCTCTTCTATCTCTGTGATGATAACATCAATTTTCAGCAGATCAAACAACTGGCAGGTTTGGTGGATTTTAAGCATCATCATGCTCTGTTACATAGTGGTTATACTCTTCAAGCTTTTAGATGGCAGATTACTGCACTGAAGAAAAATGCCTCCTGCGTGGCATTTGCATAAGCTTCTATAAATCATAAGCATATACACATAGTTTCTGTTTTACTGTGTTATCAGGGATCCTTACGCTATAGAGTTCAGTTATCCTTGTAGTAGTTATTAAAGTTGATTCGCAGCAGAAAGTCCTCCAAATGTGGCTGGTATCCTCTATTTACAAGCTTTGTTACCACTGGAAGAAAACCAAAAAAATAAAATAAGCTTCAATTAAGATTAATATTGTAAAGTCATCCTTGACAGTATCTGTGACTTTTAATTTAAAAAAAAAAAGCATAATGTAGAAATCTGAGGACAATAGAATATTTTAACAAGATACAATATTTTGTATATTGTATATACAAGGACAATATTTTAACATAAGAAAAGTCCAGTAATTCTTTCTGGAATTATATAATATTTCAAATAAATGCAAAAGAAAGACTATGTGTCAATTCTAAGTGAAAGTGCATTATTCTAACAAAGCATTTCCTTATCAAGTTGCTTTCACAGAAATATAGAAATCACACAATCTTTCACAATAAGATGGTGTGTTCTTATAATTTCAACTGACCAGGAAGCATGTTTAGGTCTTCAGTTGACCTCTGTGAAAGAAACAGCTCTGCTGAAGTTTTCTTGAGCAAAGTCCATTGTGAGAGAGAAAACCAAAGAGAAATTCCTAGGACAAGCCCCTCAGGCTCTATGAACGAACAAACTGACTGCTCTAAACATCCTTAATTACAAAGCAAAAAAGACAATAGGAACTCCCTAAGCTCACAAACATCCCATGCACTAATATCAAGGGAAATCAGCAAGCAGCAGCAGCATGCAAAGAAGAAGGGGAAGTGCATTATTAGAAGTTAGGGTCCAAGCCAAAGCCACTGAAGTCCAGACAACTTTGTATTGGCTTTCAATGGATTCTGGATCAACCCATTGTGGAAAGAGAGCATTTTACAATACGTGGTGACTGAAGGTACAAGTGGAGATGAACAAGCACATATTTGTTTTGTAGTGCTTAATAAAGAGGGTGTAAAGAACTGGGTCACTCATCGGATTTCCTTACAGAATGGTCTATTAATCTCTGTCCATGAAGCAACCATAGATCTCGTAGTATGGGCTTAGGTGGCTCCCACAGGTGTTCTGACTTCCTGTAGAATTTGGAAGCAGCCATTCTAACTCATCCTGAAATACCTGGTTTTGGTCCTTTGACACCATTTTTTGACACCCTTAAAGAATAAAAAGGGCAACTCATTTCCTGAAGAATATACTCTGAACTAGAAAATATTCTAGAAAAATAGATCTAAGAAAAGCAGTTGCATCTCCTTCAGGAATTCAAGATTTTTCTAAAAAAAAAAAGGAACCCAAACCCCATGAACCACCTTTGTACTAGAGGAAGGATAAGTAATGTAGTAAAAACACAAGCAAGATCTCAAAGAGAAACGGAAGGTAACCATTTAATCACATTATAGCCTAAGCTGACAGTGAGATGAAATTTTACGATGGTAAAGGAAAGAACTTTTGGCAAATCATACATGTAGTTGAAAAACACTTGCCTGGAGCACTTGCTAGGAGGCTCTCTGAGCTTTAGTCCAACATGGGAATCAGAATTTTCAAATCTCATTCCAGTGGCAAAACTCAACTAGTGCATATAGATCTAAAATTACTTCTAAATGGTATCTAGCTATCTCTCATTGCTGCCAAGAAAAAGTTCCAGAACTCAATTCCAGAGAAAAGAAAAAATGTATGCACATAAGTATAGCTAAATACCAAATACTTATTTTGTAAATCAGCAAAAACTTACAGTCAGTTTTGAAATATCTGTTAGATTTCTTGTGTGGACATCTTAATTGATGTATATGCAGATCTTTGCAAACCACAATAATGCAGCTTTCATTTGGGAACTACAATTCCAACACTCCCTAAGTATACACATCTTCCTACTTTTACATTATACTACCAAAACATTCCGGTTGTCAGTTGACCTTTTCTTCTATCTAGAATTTATGCAATTTCTTACCTTTGAATAAGAAATGGGAGTAATACTTGAAGGTATTGTATGACTGCTGCATCAGACCAAAGTTGGGATGAACAGCCATTTGCTTCCCCGCATCGAAGCTCCACGACTGAGAGATGAGCTGGCTGCGGAACTTCAGAATCAGGCTGAAGATGCTATGTATAATGTTCATCACAGGGGCTGCCTTCTCTGTCAACAGACCCCTAACAGAACAAAAACAACTTCAGAAATTAGTTGACATAATTTATTGGTTGTAAGACTACAAAGGAGTGACAATCCTTTAGGTTAAAGGTAATTGCTTAAAAAATCCCCAAGACTGCAGCCAACAGATTTTAAACAAGATGCCTAAATCTAACACAGTTTACTTGCACTTCCAAAAAACTTGTACTTGCCCTGGTGTATCTGATTTCTAGAATGACATCTGCATTTGCAAAAGAGATGACATTTAACAACACTATGCTCTGAGTTTCCTTAAACTTTAATCTCCTCTCATCCTACCACCTGCTATCCAAACAGCAGCTCTAGGCAAGTCTTTTCCCATTAAAATAGAAAAAGAGAGACATGAGAGATTTCTTTTCTTGTTTCTAATTTCTGTTCCTTATCATCTCCCTCCATCTTACCACTTTATCATTTCCGTGTACGCTCTTCAAGAAGAAACCAAATAAATTCTAGCTCCTTTCCTTTTAGTCACCCCAACCCTCTGCCTCACATACAGTAATCAAGGGGCTAAAAGCCTGTGATTCCTAAAAGACAGGTGTCTCTTGCACTGCTCATAAATCTGGACAGAGGCATCTTTTTGTCCCTTCCAAGTCCAGCCCTGGTCACTGCACATATATTAAAAGCACATACAATGTACAGGAGATGCATTTTACATCCTTTAGCAAGGCTTACTGTGCACGCTACTCGTGATGAATGAAACAGCAGTACTTTACAAGGCTATTAACAAGGATGAGGTGAAAGAAAAAGAACTGTGGCAAGTGTGGCCTTATTTTAGGGCTCTAAGTTTAGAGCTGTCCTGAGTAGACTGGAAGCTTGCAGAGGCATGGTCAACAGGAGCGGGGGTAACTCAAGCAGTCCAGGGAAATGAAAAGGATGGATAGCTGAGAAAAAGTATCCAAATGTAGACCTTGTAAGATACCATGAAGTTTGTTTCTACATAAGAACACTTTCATGTGTAAAGACTACTTAGTATGTCACGTAAAAGTCAGTTTTGCACAAATACACCAGGCTAGGACTGGCCACTCTCTTAACATGTATTTGAAGTAAAAATAAGTATGGTAGCTTGCCTGAAAATTGCTTTGTTGAGGTATTCAGCATGTGTTCTGTGAATTTCTTCTAGGTTGCCCACAGAAGACAGTTTGTTTCCAAATTCACACCATGTAACATGAAGAATCTGATTAGCAATGTAACCTTGAATTACTTTCACAAAATGCTGCATCTCATGTTTATACAGCTGGAGCTGTCGAAATTGAACTGAATTTGATGCATGACTCACTAAAGCTGAAAATAAAAGCAGAAATATATTATCATCCACAGAGATCATCTAAAATGAGACTTCTTAAAGGACTGATGGTTTTTGTTAGTACAGTCTGTTTAAAATGCCAAGGAAGATTTTTAAGAAAATTGTGGCTTTTGAAGTTTGACATGAATGTGTATAAGCAATTGTCTTGCAGAGGGTGCCGAAGGCATTTTAAACAGGATGCTCTCTCATTCACTTGTGACACTTACCAGTGCGCTTCAAGTGAAACCAAACATCCTTGAGAGTCCACACCATGTGCTTCAGCTGAAGCAAAAAGGAGAAAATCTTGTTGTATTTATTCATGCAGCTCTCAGTAATGACAATATTCAGAGGCCAGTCAACCTACAAGAAATAACAGCGCTGATCATACTACATTTTTTGTTACAAATTTTAAGATTATTTAAAATACAAGTATTTCAACAATTATTATGTGTTTTAATAACGTAATGCAATGGTCAGGCTAAGTAAATCCCGTAGTTTACATTACACAATTATTTCACTCCATTCTTAGATACTGCATTCTTATGAACATATTCACTTTACCATTGTACATAATGGTACAATGTACCATTCTAACACATCCTGAAATATCTGATTCTGATTGTTTTTGGTAGTGGCTTAACTGCAGTATTCTACCTTGCTCCATGCGTTCTTACCTTGTACCTGAGCTCTAAGCAACTCAGAGCATCTGGTGCGTTGGGCTTGAACATTTCTGGGAGATACTTGAGGGCAAAAGAAAGATTGGAAGCAAGCTGGGTGTCACCATGAAGACTGTACTGAAGTGCTTTATTTAAGATAGAATTAAGAACCAGTGGATTCAGCAATTCACCAGGTGTTTGTCCTGATCCAAGCTAGGGATATAAAAAAGAAATCCTAATTACACCATATTAGTAAAAAGTCTTGGCTCCTGAACACAGGTGAATTAAAGGAGAATAGTAAAGTGTTGACTACCCTGCCTTGATTGGAAGTTTTTACTTCTGCCATAGGTACGCATGACCAGCATAAGAGGCAACTTCTGAACTATTTTCTGTTCGCAGCATGAAGGTAATCTCATACCCGCACTGATTTATTTTCATATGTCTGCTGTGGTTCAGGAGCTGCTAAAAGTTCTTCCTGCAGGGAATAGTCTTTAGAAAGCCATGGACCCAACTGGAATTTATCTGACTTCAATCTGCCTATCTCATCACCTCAGCAGTCTCAGAGGTTTACAAATAAAGCTATTCATCAAGTCAAAATCCCCAAGTGCTTTCCCTACTTGGGTCTAAAGCATTTTCAGGACTCAGAGAAATGCATTAACTCTCCTACAGCCGTGTATCTCCATGGGCAACCATCTACATCAACCCAGGGTATCTCTGCTACCTTGCTGTTTTCCCCATGAACACAGCAGTAAGTCATGAAAATACTGCCTCATCAGAGGGCCCAGTGCTCTCTTCACATGCCCTTCCCTCTGCTCCCTGTTTGAGGATATTTAAGGTAAGAGTAGGTAGCTTGCAACACAGGCCTTTCTGCTGGATTTAGCAAATGCCAACAGGCTCTTCCAGCCTTGCTGCCAGCAGACAGGAGGGGACAGCAACAGTGCAGCAGTTGTCACAGGAAAGCGTGAAATACCCTTCCGAGTGCTAATCTGTCCAAGACATTCATTTTTCTCTGTCCTTACAAAGTTAACAGAGTTCCTTGCTACAGACTTCTCAACACAGTACAAAAGAGGAAAATTCCACAAGCCAGGATTCTAATTCACACCATTCCCTCATTCCCATCCAAATCAATTCAGAAGCATCAAGTTAAAGCAGACAACCTAAACACTAGGGTTAAGACAACAAAGCAAATACCTTCTCAAACAACAGGTCACTGAGTGACTGAGCAAACTCCCCGTCTTCCATCAACAAAAAGTGTCTCAATGCTTCAAAATGCTTCTCTACGTTCAGCTCCACAAAGTAGTAATCAACTATTGCTTTGTTCACAAGAGAAACACTAAGAATAAAAACACAGAAAAGGTATTATAATTACATGCAACTCCTTCCTTACTGTTAACATTCAGCTGTGGCTACGTCAGATTACTGCTCCAGTACTTAATTCTGATACCTAAGACAAGAAGTTATTCATATAGGCAAAAAACATGAGACAAAAAATCTTCATCCAGAATATACCAGAATTAAAACCTACCACTTCAGGTAACTGGGTTTTGAACAATACTGGGTAAGTATTTTAAGACTGGCTACATACAATGATCTTTAGAACATGCTGCTGGGCCTGGAGCAACATTTTATCAATAGCCTTCTTATCTCTGTCACCTACACAAACAGATTAAGAAAGATTATTAAATGCCCAGTAAGAATATACTAATTGGTAAAGCTCTGTCACTAGATATTAAGGGCAAGTCTATATACTACAGTTTACAGTACAGTGTAGGTATTCAACCCAGCTTTAAATAATTTAACTTGCCTATCAGGGACAGGCTAATTCTGGCAGCACACAACTCAGGCTCTTCACTTTGGTTTGCCAGATGCATGAATCTGTACACAGATCATTCTGGTAGCCAGCCAGATGTTTAAAATTAAGTTAGACAATAACATCTTTCTACATTGCACCAAACTTTGAGTACAGCCTACTCAGAGCTAGCAGATGGAAATGCAAACTTACAGGAAAGCAGATTCTAAAAGGAGAGTCTGTCAGTAATTGTTTTCACGACAAAAGCTAATCTTGCACTAAGTAACAAAAACTTTTATTTAAAATACTACTAGATATACTAATTAAACAGTCCAACATATATGCGGTTTCCCTATGTATCCCAGTAATAACAAGAACAGCTTCTATTATACTTCAAAACAGCCTTGAAGCTGGAGTTCCCATAGAAACATGAAATATACTCTGAAAAATATGAGATTTCAAGTAATCAAAAAATTTTTCTTTTTTTACTCCCTTAGCGTTCATCTTTCAAATAAAAACTAGCACACATATTATAAAGAATACATCTTCTTTTAAAAAGAACAATGAAACTAATGGTGTCAAAATCACTGCTGCATAATCTACACGCTGGAGAGTGAACACTTCCCTCTGAGCCCTTATATTCCATATAGACATACAAATTTTTAATTTGCACATAAACATCTAAATTTATATTACTATTTATCACGCAGATCTGAACTTTTTAATTAGCAATGGACCATCTACTGAACTACTTACAGAAGGAAAGAGCAAATTTAACGGATCTATGTGAAACTCCTGTCTCAAAATAGAACACAACATGAATTGCTAAATTAATTGCAAAATTCCTAACAAATACTCACTGAGATACAAGTGGAGCAGTAATAGAACGTTTCATCAGCACTGGCAGAGACAAGAGCTCACTCAGTTGTACAGCAGTTTCATCTGTTGCAGATTGCACCATAGGATCCACAGGAAACGTGTATGATCTTGGTATCACGTGATGCAAGAGATGAGAAACTGGTGGTTCTGCTAAATTTAAAAATATACAAACATTGTAAGTTATTATATTTAAGAAGCTTAATAATATGTTCCTATTAAACTCTGTATACAAACACCTCTAGGTTAGAAAATCGTAACATGTCAAAATGCATTTCTCATCTTTGTGCCTAGAAGCAGTACGTTTGGCTATTGCAGTTCACAACATTGGTAATTTACTGGTAAGTCATGGGTTTTGCTGGCATTCAGCTTTCTTGCTCAAATTTACCACATCTTCTATTGATCTACTGTTCCAACAGTTCTACTCACACATTAAATCATAACTATCTTGATACTTTTCAATACAATACTGATCCGATAAGGCTTTCAAATAAGCTTGTTCTTTCTTCCATGTATCATCCTCTTCCCCTTCCTCTTCTTTAGTTGTGGGAGCATTAGCTTCAGAAGATAAAGTTTGAGGCACAATATCTTGTGGAATGGCGTTTTCAGGTTCTTCTCTCTACAATTCATAAACAGACAAATTTTATGAGAGATGCTGGCTTTGTCTACTCAGGCTTAACGTGTTCCTACAGGTAACTGCCTAGCTGATCCAAATGAAAACAGAAGAGCCTACTCACCTGTATGTTTCAGACATGTAAAAACAATATGATTTTACAGTGACTACTAGATTAGGAGAGAAATTTATTACCTGAACTACCAGTGTGTTCAATTCTTCAAAGGAAAAGTAAGTACTCTCAACAACTACTTTTGTTTCTTACCTGTAAGCTCTGTGAGAAATCTGGAGAAGGGCTCTTGTTGACAACATCTGCAATTACTGTAAATACAATTAAAGCCAGCATTTACTTAGACTTACTTATAATACTTGGTTTATACCTCACATCTGCTCCTAAAGTTGTTCAAAATTCCTGTACAAACTATCACAGAAACAACCACACCAATAACAGTACCTCCCCATAGCCCCACCCAGGCAGTTTTGTTAATGTTTGCCTCTTAAGAACCCTAAAGGTCCTCTTTCACAAAGTTTCAGGCTAGAATTTTTTTAATGCTCTGTTTCTTGCATATAGGAGACAAGACTAAGCTCAAATTCCTTCCTCTGAATTCCAGCACTGTATGGAAAGTTATCCAGGGAATTAAGCGGAATAAGTAAGGAAGAAAGCACCCATTTAGAAAATAAACATTCAGAGTTACTTTCACAAGCCCTTAAACAAATGCTGACTGAATAAACCTGATTTTGTTCTACCTTCTTGTTTCTTTTTTACTGTATTTTCCTTTTTATCATCTTTAATATTAGCATCAGGAAAGTCTGTAACACTGTCAGGTATCTGTGACTGTGGCAAAGTCTCTTCCTTAACTTGTGATGGTTTTGCTTCCTTTCTGCTCCCTTCAGCAGGAGATAACTCTTCACTGTACAGAAGTGTCTGAACTGTGGAGTCGGATGAAGAACCTGAAATGATTTTACGATGACGTATGGGATCATTTTCTGTAGATGGGGCCCACTCCCCTATTTGGATGCTTGACTGAGATGCGTGTCCAAATGGGCTCCAACGGGATTTCAAGGGCTCTGTATCCGAGACCAGTTCTCCGATTTTGATGTGCGACTGTGAAGCGTGCCCATGGATGTTCCAACGAGGTCTGGCTGAGACCACCTCTGACATGTTTTCACCGATCTTGATATTGGCATCAGATGCATGACCATGGCTGCTCCATCGAGGCCTTGTAGGAGCTACATTTGACACATACTCTCCAATCTTAATATTGGCTTCTGAAGCATGTCCATGGATGTTCCACCTAGGCCGTGAGGTCTCTATCTCTGAAGCATATTCCCCAATTTTAATATGAGCTTCAGAAACATGCCCATGAACATTCCATCGGGGTCGTCTAGATTCAACTTCAGAAGTATAGCTGCTGCTTTTTATATGGGAGTCTGAAGAATGCCCGTAAGGACTTGAACATGGCTGGTAAGTGTCCACTTGAGGTACATATTCTCCCACTCTAATGCTGGCATCAGATGCATGTCCATGAATATTCCACCGAGGCCTTCTGTCATCCACATCAAATACATTTTCCCCAACTCTAACGTGTCCCTGCCAAGCTGCAGATGGTCTGAGAACTGTATTAAAATCATACTCGCTTTGCTGATGCAACAGTGCATTGTCGTCTTCTGGTGCTTCTCTCAAGATAGGCTGACTTTCACTTACTTGCAAAGTCTCAGAAAGATCTGAGTTAATATTTTGGAATGCTTCATCTAGCAAAGATCCTTGCATCTTAAAAGCAATAGGCTGTTCATCTTGTGACTTTGACAAGAAATCTTCTATATTCACATTGGATTCAGGCAAGGAATCTGCACTGTATAAAGGACTGCATGCTTTCTCTGAATTTTGGAGATTGCTTTCAGATGCTGTTGCTTTAGGCTGAAAATGCTCATCAGCATTATTATTTGCTGGCTCTGGCATGGGCAATGCTTTGTCAGCAGAAGCAGCATATTCCTGGTCAGGCTCACATTCTTTTCTGCCAACTGCCTCATTAGAATGCAGAGGTTTCACAAAAGACACCTAAAAAGAAATAATTATTACACTGTATGGCTGGTCACATAATGAACCTACTAATTAGGCTATCACTTTATTACAGGATAGAAAACGTTCCAATTTTTTCTGATGTACTATAAATGATAACTATTCGCCTTGCTGTTACAGTGAACCTCGTGTTTACTGAACTGAAATGAACCATGAAATGAAGTCTCTTTAGGGAAACCTGGAACAGCAACTTGAAGTTTATATAAGAAAACAAACTCACCTGTGAAGGTGAATCTTTCTCAACAGGGTTTTTATCCAAAGCCAACTGGCACTGTTTATAAGGAATAATATCTAGTTTTCTCCTGTAGTTTCCACCTGGAAGTTTTTCAAGCATTTCCTACAAGTAAAAAAAAGACAAAAGTCTTTAAGTACCAAGCATCAAATTTTCTGAATTACATTCCTTAAATGTTTTTAGGAGGTACCTCAATGTGTTTTTGATCTTCTAACAGAAACTTAAGACGGGCTGTTTCCAACTTGTGGCGCTGGATTTTCCATAATGTTCTTTGTTCCCTACGGGCTGCATCATCAGAAAGTTTGCTATAATGGTCAATTAATTCCTGCCTAAATGAAGGTGAAAATAAAGCTAGGTTACAGATTTTTGCATTTTTTTTTTATTTTTTTTGATTTTCATCTTCCCTTCTAAAACATCAGACTTTTTAGCACTTCAGAACTGAGAATTCGTTCTTAAAATGTAGAAGCCAGAAGCTTCAGTCACAGAGAATAAACAGGTGGGAAACTCATGACTGTATTCTTCGTCAACGTGCATTTCTGTAACTATTTTTAGTACATCACTCCTTTGTCTTAAGTAATTTTAGATGAAACAGAAGAAAGTGAAATATCAATCTAACTCCATCTGCTTTTTACTTCTGCTTTGACATACATGTGACCATTTTTGCTGTGGGCTCTGCTTTTAAATTGTAAGACGCAATTAAATTATTTTCCTGAAATTTTGGTTGTAACAAAACCCAGACTGGACAGGGTTGGCACAAATGAGTGGGTCCCAGATTTTTTGGCCACTAACAATTCCTACCAAAATTGCTCACAGATTACCAAAAATCCTTACATCCATCTTCTAACTGCAAACATTACCCTTGTAGAACAATGTCTGGGAAGTACTAGTACCATAAATTTTAACACACAATAATTTTTTCCTGAGGTCTTTATGATGGTTTTGGAGACTACTCAGACGCATTTACCTTGTCTTTTTTTCCAGTTCTTCTTCCAAAGCTTTCAGTCTTTTTTCTCTCTCTCTGAGCTCGCGGGCATAGCTGAAATCATCATCAATCTCCTCCTGCTTTATCGCAAGACGACGCTGCATAAATATTTAACACTTTAAAAAGCTGCTCTCAATACCAGCTGTAACACACATGCCTGCAAGAAGTTCTTATTTGTACCCTGTGAGCTATTAATTCAGCTTCAGTACAACATACCCTTTCATTTATTTGCCTAAGAAATACAGTTGGCCTCCAGAAATACAGAGAGATACCTCTTGGTCCTTTGCAAACTGTTCTTTCAGCTTCTGAAACTGTTCCCGTTTCTTTGCATCCAAAGCCATTCGTTCTGATATTTGCTTGTCTGTATTAAAATAAAGATACTGTTAGTTTACACTAACAAACCCACTAGAAAGCACATAAAATGCCACTATAACTTACCACTAATGGCTTTTAGTACTTTGCTAGCAGTTTCCCGAGCATGAACAATTAATTCTTGTTTAGCTATTTCCATGCGCAAATCCTAAAAAAAAAAAACAAAAAACCAAAAAACCAAGGTGGAATTTTTTCTATTATTTTAGACTTGAAATACACTGTTGCGAAGACAGATGCACATTTTATAATGATTATTCATCAATTAATACAACAGAAATATGAATAAAACAAATAAGTAAACCCAAAAACTACAAACTAGTATTGGAAGTTAATACTCCAGATTTTAAAACAAACCAAATCCATCTGATATATACACTAAATTGATGGAATCTGAAGGCCAGAAGTCTCTTTGTAGCTAAAATTTTCTGAAAAAACACTTAGCTATGGAAATTACAAACAGTCTTACCTGGTTACTAATTAGCTTATCTCATTTGTTAAATCAGAATCTAACAATCTTCAGTAGGACAAATCTCCTGCTGCAAAGAACTAAAATTGAAGTCTAACACTCATTTAATATATGAAAAGGCCAAAAATGTCAACACACCACCTATACTTTTAAAAGCTATATTAAGTAAGTTTATTTGCTGCAACAGCAATTAAAATTGCAATTAACCCATGAAAAAAATCTGGCAATAAATACGAATTCTTTAGAGGTTATAACAAAAATGAAAATTGAGTATTTTAAAAAAATCATAATGAGGTATTTATTTCTTTATTAATTTACCTTTTCCTCCTTGCTTATGGAACTGTATCGGGCAATTCTTTCCATTCGACCTACGTACACTGCACAATCTCTCTCTATTTCTTTCAGTTCTTCAAGCGAAAAAATAACTGAAATCCGGGGAACAGGTATATCTGACCAACATATATAATGCTGAAAAATGAGAAATTTCCTTTTAAATGCATTTTTTAAAGTGTAAAATTTTGTATTATGAATTCACATTATATATTTTTTTAACTTAGTCATGCTTCAAGACACTGACACAAACATCCATACAGGATCTAAGGTTTTTATTAGTATCATCTTTTAGCATTTATATAATTCAGAGTAGGAGACAAAGATACAATGGTCTACAACTTGGATCTTTGCCACTGAAAATCTAATACATACATTTATACTAATCATTTTCTAAATGCCTCAAATTTTCCTTTTCTGAATATCCTGATTAACTGAGCATGTGTAACTCAATGCTGAATGCATCTCTCCTGTCAAAAGTTAGGTTTTGTTCACTTACATCCCCCACAGATCCCCACTCAGTAGGAACTCTCTAGGACAGAACTAACACAGGAGAGAGCTCCGTACAAGACAAAACTCTCAAAACCACAGCCAGCGCACACCACAGGGAACTTATTCTTTAAGTATCCTTGGTCTTCCTACTCTGCCTCAACATCCCTAAATCTCTGAAGCTATTTATTAAGTGCAGAAAACAATAACTAAGCTTGAAGGAAGAAACCAAGCGACTGCACAAGCACACTCACACGGGATTCTCCCAGTCTACTGGTAAAAGCCAGAAGATGGGATGCCCAGGGCTGTATTCCTGGGAATGTATCAGCCTAAGGAGAAAGGAAGGCCCAGTTCTTGAGGGCATTATCAAAAATGGATGAAATGTGCCCGGCACTCTCAGACAGATGGAAGATGATTAAGCCTCGGTTCCATATGACATGGGGGAAGCTACTGCTTTAGTGATGGATAAAGCTGTAACTTATCATGGAAGTGATGGCTGACACTTTCGTAGAGCCCAGTATTACCGGCACACCGGAGTCATGGCTTGGGAATGGTTAGCAGAGCAGATTCAGGAGAACTGGCAGAAGGACATCTCACTTGAAGTATTAGGCTTATACCTGACACTACATAGCTGATAATGAGCTGCTCTGCTCTGTCGAGACTGAGAAGCTCTGATCTTAAAGAGAGTACTAGCCACCTGGGAATGTCTACAGACTTTAGACACCTCTCTGGTCATTTATTTTTGGACACACAGAGAGAAGAGGGAAGACACAAAGTAGCTGAACATGTTTTTCTTAACAGGGACAAGAATCATTCTGCAAAACACCAATAAACAGAATTATTTAAGCAATTCTTGAAAATGTAGTGATACAGCTGGAAGAGCTATGCAGAACTGAGCCAAGACCTGGTAAGTGAAGCAGCTTTAAACCAAAAAGGAGTAGTGCAAGAAGTGGAAGGCACTTGCTTGGATGCCCGAAACACTTTTGCTTTCAATACAAAGAGAAGAAATACAGCATGTGCATTGTATAGAACAAATCTGATGGTGTTAAAATGTGTATTTCTGCAGCGAGGTGGTAGCAAGTAGAGTGGATAATCAGCTCACAAGTATCTCAGAGCAAGTAACTGCCTTTCATGGTCCTACTTATGCAATACCGGGTTTTGATAAAGGAGTGAACTTGCTAAAAACCTAGACTCTTGTTCTAGAGACATGATTTTCTCCATGTAATAGGAAGGAATCAACCCAAAACTTACCCTAGGACAGCACAATTTCAGCAAGTTTATGGTTTTCCCACATATGTATACATCATTAGCAATATGTTTAAGAAATACAGGGACACAGTCTTCTACTTCTTTTGAAATCAAAACATAACCATGAGTCCAGTAATGTTTGTCTACGTAACAAAAAGATGAAAGTATGTATTTCAGTTATTTAATTAACAGCACAAGCCATATAAATTAGAAATGCTCCATATATATACTGTACCTCTGAAACAAAGATAATCTTCATTCACCTGAATCATAAATTCTCCATAAACATCTCTGAACACACCACTGTATACCCAATCATAGATAAATCTGAAAAGAAAAAAAAAGTACAATATTGAAAATCAGTCCTCTTGCCTTCTCACCTTTATTATAACCAAGCAGTTGACACAAGCTATGGGCAGGATAAAAGACCCAACAATTATGTGCTAGGACACTGATATTGAAATATGCAGGAGATTGTGGCTCTACAGTTTTCCTTAACTATTTTTATATAGAACATTTCAGTGATAATTAGTTTAGACAAGAGATCAGTACCTCAATTAAAACAATTGTTTTATTTCTGCGAATCACTTTACTAAATATATATCAAAAACATATAGAAAACTTTGCAGCACATCAAGGGTACAGCAAGAGAAAAGCAGAAAGGATTTGTTTTAAGTAGAGGCAATTTCAGCAGAGAGAAACTAAAAGGGTATAAAACAAAGATGCAATACCAAGCACTTTTTCCCCAGACCTAGAGGCATTTTTAATGTACATGCAATAATGAGACCTACTATTTTGGCATATTTATTCATGCTTTTTCATATTTTCTCTGTGTGAGCCAAACTTTTGAAGAAATAAAAAACCCACAATTTTTTATGCAACACAATCTGAGGCTACAGACAAAAAGGCTCAGAGGTCCTTGAAGACTTTTTTTTAATTTTAGTTAACACTGTGCAACAAAGAGGAATCATTTAACACAGCAACCACTGTTCAACTTTCAGGTTCTAAGTAAAAAGTTAGGAACTTCTAAAGTATTAAATCTGATGCTTCTATGATTTGAGCAACAAGTTGTATTATTTAATTTCTTTCAGGTTAATAAATGAGTGGGGTAACACTTCCTGCAGGTAACAGAGGCTTCCTTCCAGGCCAGTCCTGGTCATGCATAATTGATGCTTTAATAGATATCTGCAGCAAATTTAGGAATCAATGCAGCGAGTATCACACACTATTGTGATACTTCCAGATTTTTTTAGGTTCCATGTGATGCCCTTGGTATTCCAGAATCTGACTTCCTTCTATAAACAGCAGGGTAGGAGCTGTGAAGATATTTCAGCGAGGCTTCTGGTAAATCTGAAATTAAATTTCTCTGAAGCTCATTTCACGTAGAAGGAAGAAAACACAAGAAGGGTGGCCATGGGAGGAATTTTAAATTTAGAGCATTTTGACAGACTTTTGATTTCTCTTCTAAGTATCATTATGTCTATTAAGTAACATTGCAAACTGATGATGGACTACAGCTATAATTCCTGCAAATAGCTATTAAAAAAATTTACCATCTCTTCAGATGTCTATAAACTAACAGTTTCAAAA
The DNA here is from genome assembly GCA_013397775.1 of Eulacestoma nigropectus. Lineage (NCBI taxonomy): Eukaryota > Metazoa > Chordata > Aves > Passeriformes > Eulacestoma > Eulacestoma nigropectus. Next base: position 16,636 of record VZTE01003650.1, read on the forward strand.
TTGATGTGCACTGCTTAACAAAACTGTTGCAATCCAAGGAACTCTACTTTTAATTACGCCTGTTATCAGTTAGTTACATCTACTTAATGAACAACAGATATTTTATTCATTTTTGCTTACTAAAAAGCCCATAACAAAAAGACAGTGGAAAAAAGCATTAACTTCCCCAGTCTGTAGAACAAGAGAAACTTGTCTGTTTCCAGTTTCAGGATTTTAACTCAGGTATGAGGAAAAAAAAAAGAAGTTTATCCCAGTCTTATATTCCAGTATGAATTTCCACGACCAGCAGCAAGAAATAAGCCTTATTTACATTTATTTATTTACTAATCTAGCCACACATAAACCCCTTACGTTGTTACTCAGCTGAGAGGGAAAGAACAACAAAATTAATTAATTTTAATATATATTGCAGATACAGACACATATTTTTTCTGAAAATGTTAAAAGCCATTGTTAAACACGCAGAGTTACTCACCAGATTACCAATTCATAACTCTTAAACTCAATTATGCAGAGAACAGTATGGACACACCTTGTGTATGGTTCACAGCTTGTCTTCAACAAAGACAGGAGAACTGGATAATGCTCATTGCTACAATTGTTGAGAGCCTCTTTGTACAGATATGAAAGCAATTTAACACCCTAAAAAATGAAAAATATCCTAACATTAGGCAACAAACTTCACTACCACTTTAATAACAAAAGACTCATAAATACATGGCTTTACATGTTTCACTGGACACAGAAGGCAGGATTCATCTCACTTCTTCCACCTATCTGCAGTTAAGATCACTTTACTTGAGCTAGTTACCTCAAGCTCACTTTATCATCTTTAGAGTGAAACATATATGTTTAGAGTTGGATTCACATGACTAGAAGGCTTTTTTTGGGCCCTTTGTTTGTTTTAGGAATTGGAACCACAGGACAAAAATGCAAATTTTCAAGTATCTGGAGAAAGGACTATAGTGTTCTAACTGGAGGTCCAGGATCATAGCTTTGCTAGCAGAGACCAACACTAAGTATTTCATGTAAAATCCAACAAAATTTTGAAGAGCATTAACACTGCAACCCAAACCAAAATAAAAACATCAAACAAAAAAATCACCGTAGGAAATGAAGCACCAGCTCCACCACTGATCCCCAGTGCCATTGTTCCAATGCCACAGAGTTCAGCTAAATACCTAAAAAACAGTATTAAAACATATATAAAAATTTCAAACAGAAGTCTCCAAGATCACAGTGATGAACTTCGCTGAATTTGAATATTGTACAACAATCATACTGTATCTGCTGAATGATAACAGAGATAACAAAGAAACTGAATATAAAGACCTTATCTGTTTTCCCTAGAATATTCTGGATATAAAAAAAATTCTGTTAAAATAGAGGAAAAATACTGATAGACTAAGAATGGCCATGTAATATGGTCTCTTTTAGTGTATATTAAGAGACTGCATTTTTTCTGCTATGAAAAGCTTAAACATGTAATACCATTCTCTTACCTCAACTGACGACCTAATTTTCTGAATAGAAAGCTGATTGTTAGAAGACTTAAAGTAGGAGGTGTTGACAAAACACAGGCTCGGTAATATTGAAGATACTTTCTCAGTCCACTTGTGAATGCCTGGTACGAACAGAAAACATTTAAAGTCTTACTGTGAAAGTCGTTAACAGTCTAGCAATGTCTCATATCAATTGCATCAGCATGAAAACAAACCTTTCAGTAAAAATAAATGGCATATGCAGGTAAGGGGGACTTGTACACCAAAGTAAGGGGCAGGTGAGGGTCCATGCAACTTCAGACATTCCAATGAGCCAGATGACTCCTCTATACTCTTCATACATCCAGTGCACAGAGCATGTAGCCATGCACAGTGAAATAAAGCATCTTGGTTCTGCTTCTTTGACTTGCCCTTTGCGGAGCTCCTTGTTCTCTCTAATACCAATCCAGGGAAACCTGTTTCCTTACTTTTATGCCTAAACTGGATACTGCAAAAAACTTATCCAGAACTTTATCTAACAAAGAGACCTTCTTAACAGAAATGGAATAACATTGCTGTAAATCGAGTATGCAGAATGAATACATTTTCATAACTAATCCTAACTTAATTCTGTGCATTAGGAAGAGATTAAAACACCAGATACTACACAGTGTATGTACAGCTTAACATAATACACAGAGGACTGACATGGAAAATTTGCACTTAATTTTGAACTGAGGAAAAGTAATTAAAGCTATTAAATGCCGTACTTCTCTACCTCAGTTTTTACTTTTGAAAAAAATATATTTTATACATATATATATACACACACAGAGTGTACTAAGAAAGTTCTTGTATTTTAACTTTATACATCTTTCTGTATAAATATGTGATGCTTTTAAAGCATTTAAAAACTGTAATTCTTTAGTCCACAACAGAACAACACGACTAAACAAATCACACTTGGGGTAACAAAGACATTTTACTCCATGTTTCAGTGCAAGCAAGCCCTCAGCATAGGGAGTTGTGATTTAAATACAGTGGCACTGTTCCTTACTGACCTGAAGATGCAGCATTACATTTAGAATACTTTGCAGTTTTGCAGAATGCAGAAATTCCAGCTTTACACAAAATCAAAGTTACCTTCTCTACCTCAGATAACTGGCCCATTAAATCTAGTTGATTTAATACAATTGTTTTACCTGAAACACAAGTCCTTTGCTGTATGACGAATCCAGAACTGGTTGAAGAGAAAAACGACTTAGCCGTGTGTAATAGGTTCCATACTCTGCAACTTCCGAGAGCAGGTTATGCATTGTCTCTGGTGATGTTCCAGATACATACACCCCCTCCTTTATCACAAATGACTGAGCAGCCTAAAACAATATAGGGAGAAAAAAAAAAGGCAAATTCAACTATTTTGTATCTGTATTCTGACTGAAAATACCAAAAATTTACACACAAAAATAACAGCAGACAAATTTTCAGTTTAGATACTCAGGTGACTGAGACTATAGAGCTAGGATAGTGATTAACATTTCATAAACATTGAATAAACATAGAATTGTAGCAAATTTCAAGAGTATGAATGATGCCTTCAAATATACAGAAGATGACTCATTATCTAATTCCTTAAAGAAAATCCAATCTACAAAATTATTTCCACATCTACTTTCAAGTTGTCATACACCTATTTTCCCTTTAGAGAACTAGAAATACTCTCAGCCTACTCCAGTAACATAATTACTGCAATATATAAATACTGCCTTGTTGACATTAGGCAACATTCAACTTTTTAACACTAGCCACAACTGCAAGATCTCAGCAGAAATAAATGTATTGAAGAGGAAACCTCTATGAAGAAAAAAACCTAAAAGATTTGACTAAGAAGTGCAGATAAAAATCTTCCACACCTGATTGAGTGAAAATGTAGTGGATACCACACCAATGAGGACATTCAAGACATCCTTAACCAGTTCAGGTTCTTTCATCAGCACAAGTTGAGGAAGCTGAAGTACAGTATTAGTAAACAGCTGCAATTCCCCTTCTCGAAGTTTGTAAAATTTGTCAAAAGCTTCTCTCCCAGCTTCAGTAAGATATGGTTCCTCTTTTTTACCAGGTGGGCTGTGTCAGAGTAAACGCAACATTGCAAGGTGTTTACGTGAAAAGAAGGAAAAACATCTCATACAGAAAGAAAAAAGCATTCCAGAATTTTACACAGACAGAATTCCTCACAGAAAAGTTACTTGTAATATAGTACATTTTTTAGGGAATGTGCATTCAGTCAATGAAACTGTAGTTCTAACTCAGTATAGAGAAAAAATACATAGATAATTTAAACATCAGTTCAGAGACAATCCTTGACAAAGAACTACCAGCTGCTTTTGTGGCCTCCCCTTATGCAGTTTTCATACTATGAAAACTAGGCAAATATATACCATATTTCCATGGTTCACTTAATGCTAATATTCAAATAAGTTGAAGAGAAATATGCTCAGAGTGCTAAAGTGAACTTTTATTAACACATTTTACCTCTTCACAGTGAAGATTACTATCGCCTCCAAAACAATTTCTGTTTCCAATTCTTCCAAAAATTCTGAATGCTAGTAGCAGGTATTACAAAAATCTCTCAGGTATATGGTCTATATACTGACTCTTAGACCCTTACAGTCTGAAGAGTAGCAAGAAAAACTGTCTTGTACTAGGAAAAAAGCTCAAGTGGGCTACAGTGGCTTTGAAAAATCAGAACAGGGAACTTCTGAGTTTCTGACCTTCTAAGGCTCAGAGATGAAAAAACACTGTTTACAATGCGACAGCACACCACTAGATCATTATTTAAAATTACAGAAAACATACACAGCAAAGTTTCTCCAAGAATCAGGCACACCACTGTCCATCTGAAATGTAAGGATACCTGCCATACCTGCCTTTTATCATTCATTTTAGGGAAGCCAGGAACCCTTAACAGAACTGTAGAGAGCTTTCTCTCAGAAGATGCATCTTCTACTCAACAGCCAAAAGAACTACAAGTCTAACTAGACCATCAAGTAATCTGTTACAATTTTCTGGTTTGTCTACAGGACAGGAAAAGAAATACTATACAATACTGAGAGATACTTGTTTAATTCTTCTACTGCTCTACAATTACCAGTTTCTCTTGAAACTGAAAATATGGAATAACTTTAGACTGAGACAAAATGCATAGCACATAAGAAGACAAAATAGTTAGAAAAAAGCTGCATTTCACACAAACAGCGTTTTCCTGATCCCTTTGTTTTTTGACAAAGATGATTTTATCGTTTCCTATGAAACTGCTGCACTCTAAGAACCAGTTTGTTGAAACCATACAACCTTTACTCCTTTATCCCTATTAATGCAGTGTACTGAAATCTGTGAGTTAAACATGCTCATTTCACTATTTATACTGAGGTCCTTTGGAATCAAGATGCAATGCACCTTCACACATTTGCATATGGTGCATAGTAAGTCTACCAGTAAGATCAGACACATACTACCCAATTCTTTCCCAACATCTTCGTTTGCTGGGTCCATATGTAAGCACTGCATCCCACAAGTCTATGTCTGGAGTCATGCTCGGCTCTGACTGAGAATCAGGAGTCAGATTGGATGCTGACTGGAATCCTTCATCTTCTGACTGGTCTATACTTTGGGGAACCTGTCAAAAAGAGTTCAAACGTCAGACATGAACACATTTTACTGAAGATACACAGGCTAATAAAAAAGATGTTTTGCTATCATTTGTGACCAAGTGACTCTACGTGACCCAGCCTCTCACCTACCCTCCCTTTATATCAATTTTAAGTTTTTTCTGTAAGCACTTCTTTAATTTGATGAGTCTCCACAGGTATTAATGCCTATATATAAAAAACCAATCACCTTCAAAATAACACACTATGCTTGTTGGTGTTAAACTTGAAACTTCCTTGTATGGCAAGCATATAGCTCTACAAACTGAGAATCTCAGGTAGGGATATTCAACAATATGTAGCATTAATAAAATCATACTGCTCTGCCATTTGTTCCAGGCAAATGATCCAGGCCCCAAATCTTCATATTTGTAAACATTTTGTTAACTATGACTAACACAGCTTGCTCCCTAATTCATATGCAGAAAATCTGTTAAGTGTCCAAACAGTGTATATGCCACATCCTTAACTCCCTCTCAACAGGAGCCATATGTGCAGAATTGTCCTCAATTTTAGTAAAAAACAATCACACCCATATAAAAAGCAGCATATTCCTCAAGAAATTGCAAATTTTCCAGTCTGACGGAAAGAGTTCAGCACTAACTCAAAAAGGTTCTGCCTCCTCTAGGTTACAATTTACATCCATGTGTGAACACTGAATGGCACAGGGCTTTTCTATTTAACGTGTTTGCCTTCCAGTTTCAATTCAGATCCTGAATTAAGGGAATTGCAAGATCTATCCATATGTTAAGTAAAGGGAACAAGATGACGATCTAAGGGTAGGCTATAAATAAGCCTACCTACATACAGTAAAAATGGAAAGAAAGAAAAAAACCTCTAAAAGTGTATCTAGTACTTCAATGAGAAAAAACCAGCAAAATAAACAGAATGGACAGCAAAGGGGGAAAGAAGATACAGTAGAAACTGAACACACTGAAAGGGTAAGAGGACAATAGGAACTAGGACATTCAATGGGGGAAAAAAAGCAAAACAGAAAAAATGCTCTAAGATATAACAAGCCAACAATACAGCAAGTTAGGTAATGTAATCTGAGCAGCAAAGCACATACATTCAGACAAGGATGCTTAGGCACTCAGTCTGAGCACTGACAAGTAAGCAGCAACGCAGAGGATTTCAATACACAAAGCAGGCAAAAACGCAAGCAAAAGGTTGCTAGGGTGGGGAAGGCATGGATACAGCTGATGGCTTAAATTCATAAAGCCTATGGCCACATGATGGGTTTTGACACAGCTACGGGGCAAGACCAAGGTTTTTGTTATCATACATCTCCAAAAAGCTTATCTGGTTCTCTGCAAAGGAAAGGATTCCTGCTCTATCTTAAATTCCAGTGCTGTATGCTTCTATCACCAATTAAACTATTACCTACATTTTAAACTATAGTTTCAAAGTGGCCCATGAAAGCATGCATATACTCCTTACTCCAAAACAAATGATACCGTACTTTAATTGCAAGTCCAGACAAATCTGCATTGTCAGGCACTGGTGGTAAATCCAACTTGATGTCCATATCATACGTACGGCTGTGGACAAGGGCACCGAAGAGCGAGACACGCGTTTCTTTCTCAAACTTGTCCCCAGCAGGACAGCTCTGTGAGAACAGCCCTATGGCAGGGAGTCCAGTGCCAGGTGCAGCCTCCATGATCTGAAGCGTCTGTTGAATTGTGTCGTTGAACTGACATTCTTCGTTTGTTATCAGAGATTGTATGTCAGCCTCAAACACACTTACATCATAATAATCATAACCCTGGTATTTGACATTTCTCCCAACATATTTGTTGTTCAGAAAATAGTCCTTTTTTTGTGGTACCAGCTGAGGCGGACCTGTTCCAGCAAGCTGTACTAAGAGATCCAAGACAGAATTGACCTCAGTAAATGGTAAGCATTCAGCTGTTTCCAGTTCCTCCACAAGATTCTCCAGTCTATCCGCTTGAGCACCTAGGCCAGCAACTCTCAAGTTGAAAGACAGCATCAAAATTTTGTTTTTCACTGGGAGTCTGGAAACGTTTGATTGCAGCTTACGAGCTTCATCTTGAAATAGGTTCATGAACAGGGCATTATAAGCAACCCTTTTCAGATTTTGCTTAGCCCTTCTCTTGCTGATCTTCTGCCTGCCTAAGTGAACCTTCCACGGCAAGCCTGTCAAGTGTGCTTCACACAAGTCATTGAACAACTGTGTAATGCTCTCCATTTCAAATGAAACTGTCAAGTTTCGGCAGTTACAGTCTGGGTCTCTGATTTCATGGGAAGGAAGACCTGAAAAATATCAGGAAAAGGAAGACACTCGTAAGGTGTATAAGAAATTGGTGAGTATGCATTAACTTAAAATGAGACAGCCCAAAAGGAAAGAGAACTGACCTCCCACTTATTTTCCTCCTTATTTTCATAGGACATGAGCTATAAAAACCACAATTTAACTCTGATCACCAGTAAAGTGATGGTGCAGGAAACTTAATTCCAGATGCCGAATTTTTCTCGGCAGACTGAGATAGAAGAGAGAAGGTTGTCCTGATCTAACCCCGGATCCCTGCGGGAACACCTCTACCTTTTTCCCGGAGATATCCATCACCTCCCTCCCACACGGTGGTGCCCTCAGCCGCAGCCGCGGGGCCGCGCGGACGAGAGGACATGGGCAAGACGCGGGTGGTGACAGTAACTCGAGGCGACCCCAC
>VZTE01003650.1:24674-131159 GCA_013397775.1 Eulacestoma nigropectus
GTCGGCCCCTCCGGAGGAGCTGCCGGCGGCGGGGCTCACCCTGAGCATCCAGCTGGGCCCGAGCACGGCGCCCCAACCCCCCCGAGCCCCCCGCCAGCAGCAGCGCCCCGCGGAGCTGCCCCCCGCCCTTCCCGCCCCTGAGCCGCCGCCCCGGCCGNCGGCGCCGCCGACGTCACCCGAGCGCGACCGGGCCCGCCCCGCTCCGCCCCGGCGGCCGAGGGAGCCCCGCGGCGCCGCCCCTCAGGCCCGGCGCGGCGCAGAACGGCGTCAGCTTCGACTCGTCCAACAACCAGACAGGGAACGCCGATTTGGACCGTTCAGGAATTTTAAACCATTCCTGCGCTATTCACTCTCAACGGTGTCGCCGCTCAGCTGACAAAATATAACTACACGCTAGTGCCAGAAAGCAATGAACCACGCTGGGCCCGAGCTGCAGGAGGCAACTGCAGCCTTCTGACGCTCTTTGCAAACAAATTCTAGCACGAGTACACTTTTTCCCCGGCTTAATTCGTGTTTTAATAAAGGCTTAGAAAATTACAAATCAAAATGCAACATTTAGGTGATTGAAACACTATAAATTCCATTGAACAAAGGCAGGGAAAGGGGGCAGAGCTATTTTTCAGAGAATGCTTTTTCATTGAAAATGCTGAGTTTAAAAAAAAAAAGGAGGGGGAGGAGGCGTTTAGGGGAGACGGGAGAATGGCAAAAGCTCCTGTTAGGAATCAAATTTCCTGTTGGGTAAAGTCCTGAAGCTGAAGTTTGGCCGTTGGCCGGTTTCCAATTTAAATACTTTTTTGGACTTCAAAGTTCAGTTTAAAGAAATTCTAAATTGAAACAGAACATCTTCATGTTCTTCAGCTCTTCTTCATGAAAAATCTTTCACATAGCTTTTATTTTCACTTGGAAAAAGATTTTAATTTCAAAATGTGCAAGGATGGGTATCATTTCCCCTCCATCAATATCTGCAAACCAAAAAAATGAGAAGGGAAGCACTGTGAACAATTAAAAAAGACAACTGCAAACACAGATTTATTTATTCCACATGACATAAAGTTGATCCCAGTAGCAAAACCACTATAAACATAATTTGAAGTGTCTGAAATCAAAAGGTCAAATTATTGAAGTCACAGTAACAAAAAAGTGCTCTTGAAAATGATCCCTAAATCATACCTGGAATACTATAAAACAAGGCATATCACAGTTATTGCCTTGAGATGTTTGTTTAATTTTGAGATTTTACATGATGTAACCTTAGGCCGCTACTAAATCTCTGGAAGTTTGGAGTTTTTATTTGTTATATAGACAATTGACATTTAAAAAGAGGGCAGAGTGAAGTCCTCATATTTTCCTTTTCTTCTTCTTTGTAAAATGATTCTGAAGTGAAATTAATTTCTTGAAATCTCATCCTTCACTAAAAAGAACAGCAATAAGAAAACTAGTTATTAATCAAGCTCATACCACAATTCCTGACCTCACAAGAACATTTTTATTGGAACCAGACCCCCAGCACTGAGCATTTCTTCTGAAAGAGAGCATGGCATTTTCTTTTTGAGAGAGATGCCCACCTTTATAATTGCTTTTTATTTTGAAAACCAGAAGTTATTCAGCAGAGAAACATTTCTAGAGAAGTATGCTTGAAAACATACATACCTGCCTAGCCTGATTTCTATACAAAGGCAGTGCCTGATCTTCAGCTCTTTGTGACTGTACTTGCAGCATGACTAATCACTATTGAGTTACATGAAGTTAGTTGTGGACAAGTTAAACATAAAAATATCACCTGGTTTGGCACTATATTCAGAAAACATATTAGCAATCAGAGCCAGGGCACATCTTGTTACCCATTCTTTAAGCACGTATTTTGGTAATTTCATCCCAAAATTTTGGACTAACAGTATTCAAAGTCCCAAGGGTATTTACAAGTTGTTATGCTATGAAATTTGGTGCTTTCTGGCTCAAGTGGCAGAATTAGAAGCATTAAGAGTTTCACCATTTTGACACGACATCAGTCTGGTCCCACTGACTTTAAATGTCCCACTGACTCACAGAAGCCAGCTGTATTTATATATCATCTTTTCAGAAACTTATAGTATATGAGAATTTAAGATAAAATCAGACAACTTACCTGAACACTGAAGCATTTTCCATTCCTGCTGAAACTGGTCTCTTAATGCTTTTATTTTATTTACTTTTTCTTGGGTAGGAGGTACATAAATTCCAAAGGGAGGTGTAGAAGCACCCACTAATGCTTTGGCTACATTTTGCATTAAATTTATCTCTGTATCCTAGTTAGGAAGAAAAAATGCCCATGTGAATCAAGCTGTTTCAGTGATACATGACATATTTTAAAACAAGCTTTTGTAATTAAATTGCTAGCATTAGTAGCAAGAATGAGAAACTTCCCATTTTCAAATAAAAATGTGTTCAAATGGGGTTTTTTTCTGGAAAATGTTAATTAATTTTTATCTGTTGTAAAAGCCATTTCTTTCAAATAGAGACAGAATCTCACTTTTCCCTTTATGATTGAAAAGAAATAACGCTCGGTAAAGGACAGAAAATATTATGAGGTAAGGGGAGCATGGAGCTTGCTTACTTCATGCATCATACTTTCTATAAATGGAAAATAGTGATCTATTTTGCTTAATCAAGAAATTCACTCTTTTGGACTTCTCACAGTCTAAATCAGTATCATTTCCTTGCAGAAATTGTATTTTGAAATATTGATGCTATATGAAGATTATATTTGGAAGACTGTAACCCTGTTTTGTTTTTAAGACATAAAAGTATTTTGTCAAGTATTCTAAAAAGCCACGCACATGCATTAGAAAATCATGATCCTGTTATGGGGCTACCTGCAGAGTACCAATATAAAAGTATTGATGATTTTTTTTAACATGTATGCCTAATATCCTTTTATTGTCTCAGTTTACACTTCAGAATATCAATAATTCTCTCAATTTCAAACTCCTAATTAGTAATGTGCAAATACATTATTTATGGCTACTGCATATCAATGTACAAATTATTTTAGCTGAGACAATTTATGTATCAGCACTGTAAATTAAAACAAATAATATCTCAGAAAACTACAGAATAAATTATGTCAAAATCCACTTAATTGGCAGCTTAATGAATAGCATGACTTTAATTGGGTACTTGCTGGGGAACAGATTAGAATAAGCATACATGAACAATTTTTTGTTTTTTTCTCATTGAAGAACTAGAAGGTATAAAAGTAATCAAAAATTACTATTTCACAGATTACACAGAAACCATGGTACTCACAACCACAGGATGCTGGAAGGCCAAGAGTGTAAATTGCACTCTTTATGTGATTAGACAAATTCATGGAAGATGCGCTCACTGACACTGATCACTGCTCTGGATACAGCCTCCAACTCCTAAATTTAGGCATCCTTAATGTGGTAGCCTATGGAAAAAACTAGCCTAGGAAAAGTCCCTATATTTTTTATTTTCTTTCCCATGCTCTCTACCAGAAACACAAAGCTGGGGTAGACTGGCCCTCAGTTATGTATTATCCCAATTAAGTTCACTTGAAGGATATGTGCCGTTCTGATTTATGATCTGCACGCTGGAAGTTATGTGTGACAAAGTACAGCACAGGGGAGAGAAGAGGAAATTTAGCGGTCTGTTATGAACAGGACAACGGGCTGCTGTCAATCACACTTGATGGAAAGAGGCCAGATGATTTAACAGACAGGAAGTGAGTACCTCTTTTCAGGAGACAACTCTGAGCTGTGGATCCCAGATAAAAAAATGAAGTTGTGACAAACTATCAGAACATCTATGGTCCACAGACATAAGCATGGGCTTGTGTTCATGCCTCAGCTTCTCCATCGTGTGGGCTGCCTACAGCTGCCTACAGCTGCCTACAGCTCGGTGTGCAACTGTGTCTCGTCTTGTTCTCAGGACAGAAGGAGACTTGGGCAGTTTGTGCTGTGAACTCAGGGGTACCAAAGACAGGATAAATAGAGGCAGTATGTTCTACTGGGCAGCTTGAAGCAGTTCGTGCCAGTATCTCTCCCAGACACTCTCAAGTATCACAGCTTAGCACCACTTCTTACCTCAATCACAGCAAAAATTTGAGACTCAGCTAATCCTTGTAGTAAAGCAACAAGCAGAGAAATCCCACTTATTCCAAGGTTCCTGTTTGGTCCAACAGCTATTACTGTTAGGTTTGGTTGATAACTGTATGCTACAGGAAGAATGAATCCAAGTACAGCAGAAAAGAAATCATTTCCTTCAGCATCCTTTAACAACAACAAGAAATTGGTTAGCATAAATATAAAGCCCCAAATTCCCAGAAATAAAACAGAAAGGTGAATCCTAAGAAGCTTTTAATTGTCCTAGGAAGCAGGATACTGATCTATCTTCTCTGCAATTTTTATATTAAACATGAAGGATTATTTATTTTTTCCTTAGTGTCTTTGCACTGTAACTCTGCCTTGCTGAAGATGAACTGCAGTAACTATGGACGGTTCCCTCAAACCTATGCATTCTAATATAGTCGAAAGCCCTGTGAAGGAGCAATAATCTGGCCAGGGCAAGAAAAGGAAAAATCTTCAAAGGTCCAAAGTGGAGTAAGGGGTGTAATTCTCAACACCATTTGATAAATTTCTAAATATATTCTATTATTTCTGTTTTAAAAGTTTTTCTCCTATGTTGTTTCCAGAAAGTGACTCTTACCTCTTTCCAGTTTAGACAAATATAGTGTTTGCAGCTGGTCTTTCCAGTCTGTTCTTTCTCACAGATGTTTATGATGAGTATTTTTCTGTAAATAAAAACCCCACTTGTGTATTTAACCAGTATTTCCCAATGAGATAAAAATGGGATATTTTCTTACATGATTCTTTAAATACTACTTCATAATACAGGAGCAAATAACTGTTTGCATTAGTACATGCCAAAATGTAAACAATTAAAACTGAAATTCTTTTTATGGTATTTTTAAAAAGAGGATTGAAGACTCTTGGCAAATTACTTTAAAGAAAAAGGTGAAGTGGAAAAAAGTTATATATAAATAAAGAAGACTTTCATTAAGGAACTCTGTATCAGCAGTATGTGCCTCCTGCAGTTTTAGGGGAGATAGATCTTATATAATTAATAATTGCCTTCTTTATTACATTTTATTTTCAATTTTCAGTAACAATCTAAATTTCAATTAATACAGAAGGATTATACTTTAAACCTACCACTAAAGGCATAAAGTAGCATTTAGAGACAATAATTTATCTTTGAAGATGTACTTGGGGATGTGTTGTGTTATGTCTCAAGCTAAATTTAATCAATGTCAGCTCATTACTGATTCCTTAGTGCAGATTTCATTGCACATATGGACACTTATGAACATTTAGAAAGCCCTTGGGACTGTACCCCCTAATGTAAAGAGAGATCTCACCCATCTTCTGTGTTTGGTATGATCTGCATGTCTCCAACAAATACACAAAGCACTCTGCAGAAAACAAGAGTAATTTTTTTTTCAGTTAGTGCAATTTGTATAAAAGTTTGCATGTAGATTGGAAGCATTAAAAAAAATGTATATTGAATGTGGTCCATTAAAAGTAGAAGTAAAACACATTTAGGACAGCTCAAGGGAAGCCCATTTCTCCCATCAAATACTGGGGAGGAAAAACAAAAATCAAGAAATTGTCGTCAGGCCAAAGCCAACTGAAATCTGACAAAGAATGTGTAGGCTAGCACAGCCATCATCCTTACAAATCTTTTGCCTTTGGAAAAGCAAAAGGTTTTTGTTGGCATATACGCTGTTACCTGGATTACATGCTGAAAATGCTATGCGTGTGGGCATGCTACTTGTTTTAAAATCAAGGTTTCAGAGGCAATTTGCCATGTTTGCCACACTTAGTATCTGATTTTAACATTTTGTCAAAGGGCTCTAAACACAAAATGTACAAATTCACCTTTGAAATCCAAAGCGAACAGAATGTCTTAGTGCAACGGCAGCAGAAAGAGCAGCTGCGGGTGATGCTGCAATTCCATTACACACCTACAAAATACATTTTTCATTCAGAAGCTATTAATGCTGCAAAAGATCATGCCATTTTTTAAGTGTAACAACTGTATTTTTGCTTGCTTATGTGTATCAAGGGATTTTAATGATTAGAAACAGTAAAAAAAGGATTAAGAAAACATTAATTCATTTTCTACAGAAAGGCCACATTTGATTATTATGCCATAAACTGCACTATTATTTCAAAAGTATGGTGCTATACTAAAAGGCAACTGTAAAAATAGCTTTTGCAGGAGAAGGCCATGTTTACTGGGTCTCTAGATAGTCTGCAAACTGCAGCAGAAAAAGACACCTTATGAAAAGGAGGTTGTTCCTGATTATATTGTGACTCTTCCTTTAACCTAGGCAAGCTATTCTTTTCTGGAAAATACAACAGCAGTATTACTCAGTCAACCCTTCAGTGTTCATTTGTGGTGTGTAGTGCTTTGAACTCTACATGAAAGCTAAGCAAAAAGATGTGCTTCCCTTCACTCCTCTTTGTCAGCACAAAAAGTTAACTTATATCTCAACTCATTAAAAGTTCTACTTCTTTTTGCCAGTAACCATTTTTAAAAATCTATTTATAGGCTCTCCTGGAGTTATGTGCAGTTTATAATGTCAGAAATTTGTCCCCAAGATGTACATATGTGACTTCCAACAGCAAGATGTCTTAGAAGAAAGAGGCCATTGTGGTAGTTATTCTTCCTTGCAGGTTTAGTACTTTAAAGAGAGCTTTTCACTCAAAGGAAGAGTGTCTTATTATGATGTAATATTTTTAACTTGTTTGCAGTTCTATGGTCCTCCAAGTTTTTACACATAAATATGAAGATGCACTCTCTAAACCTGCCCTCTCTTCATTCCTGACCCTGCAAGAATAAAAATACTGAACTAGAATTACTCTGTTCAGAATCAGAGCATACAGTAGAGCTGTTGAAAACACCACTAAAGAGTGTGTGTGTGCATGCACATGTAAGTCAAAATTTACTCTATGTAAACTTTGCACATTGAGACAGGAAAAGTACTGACATTGCTTCAGATTTCTTGCTGCTGCTCACTTGGTGCTTGATACACCAACTTCTGCTCCCCTCAACTGAAGAGTTAATTCCTGGCTGCCCTGTAGGTCTGAGAACAATGAGAAGGTTCTTAGGAACTCATATTCTGTGACTACCTACAGAAAGTCTGGACAATGACTCCCCTTAGAAAGATGGCTTGGGGTAAACAGCTATCCTTAAATAGTTGTTTTCTCATCTTGCATGCTCACTCTCATAGCTAAACACATTCTAGCTGAGATTAGTGGACTTAGGAGACAAACAATAACTAAAATCTGGACAACAATACAGTAGAAGCAAAAAAATCAGAGGAATCCAACTCCACCCCCACCCTTAGACCAAGGCAATATGTTATTACCTCCTTCTTGAGTATTTTATCTAGGATCACCAACATACTGCCAAGAGAAAGCAAAGTTTTGTCCTCTTTCACAATGTCTCCATAAAAACCACTGTAAAATAAATATATGAAGAAAAACTAGGTTAGAGGCAATAATGTCTTCAAAGAGGACACTGATAAAGTGCTTTGCAGTTAGTATTCATGGGGTACATTTTGTATAGGTGCTACACAATGATTCCCAGAAACTCCAGGAGGAGGATGTCAATGCCGGTGCCTGACAGTCTTCAGTTCCCTAAACCTATCTCCATTCTGCACTGGAAGAAAACAAAAATGTCTGGTGATATTCAGGAAACAGAGTTCTGTCAAAATTAGATCAAGACAAGACAAAACATTGAGTTTCTCAAATCAGAGCAGTGTGGTATTTTTTCCAGCTAAAAGTGAGTACAGAGTTTTAAGACAGCTTCCTAGCAAAATCTCTTTCTGAATTAATACATTCACATTATCTGTCCTATCTCTATTGAAAGAGTTTTAGAGAAAAGTATTCTGATTAGTTCTTTAAAGGATTTCAGGCTATGAGTGCTATACAACACAAATGTCTTTATTTCCAAAGGAAGAAATTCTGGCTGTAATTGAGTAGACTAAGGCCAAAAAGATGACCATGGCAGACACAAAGTTAGATGACAGTATGTATAGAGACCTCTCATCCTCTTAATTATGTGGAAAATTAAATAAATAGGACCAACCTGACAAGAGCTTTTATTTCAGTTTTGTCCATTTCCTTCACCAGCTGAACCTGTTCAGGGAGAAAATGTTCTGAACCTTCAGAGCCAGTTGTTGCTGTTTTGATGGGAGGCACTGGAAATAGAATATTTTTCATGTGCAATTCCAAAAACCTTTCTACTTTGACAGTGGTGTTGTTGTTAGTTATCTTAGATTCATGTTCTGTGGAGGGAGTTGAATTAGCCTTCTTTAATAAGTGTGATTTGGTGCTCAAATTTTGTAAAAATGATGTATCTAGAGAAAAAGAAAAAGAGGGGTTTCACAGATATTAGTTTCTAAGTAATGTGTTAATATTTGGATATATTTATTTACAAAATAGAACACATCTGTATTCATAGTATGCATATTTACTCCCATGTGCTAACTACAATGTTTCTTGACACAGAAGTTATTTTTTCAGTGCTACATTTGTTTTAATCTAGTGAAAGGTCATATATTGTAATAAAGCTTATGCCCCTATTTTTGACACAGAAAACAGCACCCTCAAACAAAGATACCAAAGTGCTACTTTTTGGCATGATGTTTGCCAGCTTCAGAAAGTTCTTTTCAGACCAGCTGAAGACATGACATGAATGAAGCCTCATACTGCTTTGTCAGTCACTTGATGAATAACTGCTTGTTCAATTAGTTTAATCCACTGGTATTAATTTTAATAATTTTCAATTTCTGTATAAATCCATCTATCAGTAACATTTGCTTGAATAAAGAGAAACTACCTTCACACGCCAACCATTTCCAGTAGGGTTTATGTGCTGCTCTCACATTTTGGATAGATTCAACAGCACTAAAAAAGAAACCAGATTAACAGTATCAGAAATAATGAAAATAGAGGAATTACCTCAACAAAAAAGCAAAAGCAAAAAATCCAGATGAAAATGAACAAACTCTGATGTCTTCCAAGAATGCAAAACAGAAATATAAAGAGAATGAGAACCAATGGGCAGACTGCTTGAAAAGATTAAAGAGTCAAAAAAGAAAAGTGAAGAACACATACAACATGTACACACATTTACACATTAAGTGAAATCTCAACCCTGCTGTTGGAGGAAGCACACGTCTTGAGTTCAGGAAAAATTTCTCCTGTCTGTCAATGTCTTGCCAAGAGATTTTATCTACACAATGTAAAGATTTAATTAGACTGACTCAAAAGCAAGACAATCTGTTCAGGAACCAAGTAAATCACATACTCTGCTCTTCCTTGTGTTGAAATCTCCTTTTTGTTATTACTGGTATTTACAGCACTATGGGCAAGTGGTCCCATTACATTAGCTATAATACAAACATAATTCAGGTCATATTAAATCCAGAAGAAATTCCATGTACTTGATTACTTGTAAGGTGTTCAGGAGCGGGACTGATATATTGGGTAAGTATGTAATCAATTCTCTATGAAATAGGATGATAGCGATCTGAGATACCACAGCTGGTAGAGCAGAAAAAGAGGACACAGAGGGCTTATGGGATGTGCTAGGAGCAAAATAACCAGCTTTGCTCCATCTGTTTACCAAACGCGACTCAGCCCACAGCCTATGTATATCCACACTGCTTTCCTGACTGATCCAAGCTCTAAGTTCTAACTAACACAGCCAACTGGTAGGTGCTGCCACCAAAGTGCATGAGGAGCATTTTCTGCTGGAAAAAGCACAGGACAGCTACTGAGGTGGCAGAAAGATGGAGGACAGAACACGGAGGTATGGAGGAGATAGTGCAGACAGGTAGAGAGAAAGACACTCTTTAGATGTGGGACTGATTCAGGCCCAAGGTTCAGAATGCTTTACTAGGTCAGATACACCACTGTACAAACAGTGTCTTAGTGTCTCTAAAAAGAAGTTAGTCTTGAAATTTAATTATCTTGGTACAGCTCTACATAGTCAAGTGCTTTTGCACCCCAGGCCTCGATGCTCCAAATTCCAGAAACACAAGTATTCGTCACGACTGGCTCTGCATAGCATCAGCTCTCTCTGATGAGAGAAAGGTTAGCCCCAGCTATTGCTGTACTACAGCAACTGAAGTGGCTCTGGGGTCTGAAGCACTAATCCTTGCAGTTGCATACTTTCCCCAATACTGGCTGTAGTTAACTGGTATTGCCTTGATTACAGCAGGATTATCTTTGCCTTGAGTGAGATGGATTTCTATAGGATAACAAAGCCTAAGGATAAAATGGCTTATGGCTTTATGCTACAAGATCTCCCAACTTGAAATCATTTCAGAAACAAAAGTATGTAAAACTGTACCTTGGATGACTTTCTAAAAATGCAAGTTAACCGAAGTAGAAAATAATATATTATGAACTATCATATTAAAACCTTACTTCAGCACAATGTTCAAAGCATGCATGACTTCAGTCTCTTTGACAAACACATTAGTTGTTCTAAAATTCTTGATATGCTTACCTAAGACAAGGTGCCATTTCTCCAGTTATCTGAGGTACAGGATCTCCAAGCAAAGTTTTTACAGTCATGCAGACTGATTCACCCAATGATTTCAAGTGGTATCCACCCTAAAAAGTATTTTGTGTCAACTAAGGGCCAAGTACTTTTAACATCTCTCTGTTAATAGTTTTTATAGAACTATTAACTCTGTTAATAGTTAATTTTATAGAAAATAAACTATACTTTTGAAATATATCTGTATTTACAGAAGATGATATGCAAGTATATCTAAGTCAATGACTTTTCAATATGAAAACAGCAAGTTACTCGCTACCTACCGAACTTCACTGGCATCTCATGACTGAACTCACTTTGTTTCAAGTAACTGCAGTCATTACTTTGCCATGAAAACACATGCCTTCTCCATTCCCGTCTACAACATGCCATCTTCAACAATCCTCGTGGAAGATTAATTAGAAGGCAAATGCTATCACTGTCCTCTAAAATGGCTGTACAAGAGAAATCTCCCACAGCCTGACACTTTCAAAATGTGGTTGCCTAATAGTCTGGCAAAATTTGGAGAACAAGATGGATTTAAGACAGCTAGGTGGCATGCAGGAAGCCATTTATCACCTATGGAGCAGTCACACCACCTGTGGGAGGAGTGAATGCTTATTTGCACTTCAGCTAATAGACAAAAATATCTATAATAACCTGCTGAAGAGAAGGATGATGGAAGAAAGGTCATGCAAAACAAGAGGTCAAGTGAATCAATTAATATACAGTTCACTCTTCAAGACCTTGCTGGCAGCAGTATTTCCACACACTTGTTTACATGAAAAGCCACCCTTTTTCTAACATGCAGCAGAAATAGGGAGTTGAAGTCTAGATTTCAAAAGGAGAAAACATTTTAATTGTTTAAAAAAAATAATAAAAAAAGAGCTCCTAAAGAGCCTGTATACAGTCTACAAATCAAAAAAGAGGGAATTTTCTAAGTGCTCCATTACTAAAGTAAGAGTATATTTAGGTTAAAAGTTTTATAAAGTCTCCTGGAGTAAGACAGACTTGTAAAAACATTGGTAATACAGCCTATCCACTAAATACATTTTAATGAGTTTGGGACTGTCAAGAGCAGTAGATTAATCACTGTTCACAAGAACTGAACAAATTTGTGGAGGACATGTTTTTCTGAATGATGAGCATATGGCTCCTTTGTTTCAAAACTCTGAAGTGTAAGAGCGCTGTCAAATCTTAGCCATTTTTGCATTCCTGATACGCAAAAGAAAGATAAAAAGAAGAAATTGTTTTGTTGAGAAGTTTTGCTTCCTGGCTTCTAGTTTGTCCTAAACGGCTCTAATACAAAGACCCTTCCCCTGGTGTACATTTCAAAAGTCTTTACCTCTAGGATGACAGACAGCTTTCCATTAGCTAACTGCATCAGGAAATGGGTAAGATGGGCAAAAACCTCAGGAGTGGCATTCATCTGACCCTAAACCGAAGAAAAAAATTTTAAGAGATGACACCTTGGTTAAAAAACACTGGTAAGAAACCTATACAAACAATCTGAAATACCCAAGTCTGAGCTGGAATACCAGAACACTTGCCTCTCATATCAAACAGAATGCTGAACCAACTGCATTTAAGGAAGGTGAAAAAAACAACACAGTAATTACACATATGGGATAATCTGTCTTTACATGTCTTGTTGTAATGTTTAATGAACTTGGGTCAGCCTAAAGACTCAAGCATGTGTTTTTAGCTTGATCAAAGTGAATTTCACTTAGCAATCCCAGGACATTAAAGTAGCAGGAGTATTTTCCTAATAGATTCATGACTGACAACACAAAGACCACAAGTTACTTACTTCAGGGTCACCAATTCCAGAATCATATCCAGAGGAGACAATAACCAGTTCAGGATCAAACTGTTATAAAAGACAGACAGTTGTAGCACATCTTTATGTGCTATTTTCAGTTTTGTACAGGATTTCAACTGTACCATGATCAGCTGTTATTTCAGTTAGAATATGAACACAAATAAGGATTCTCCTTGAATACATTACCCTTTTATACTATTTTCGTTTCTGCTGGAGAAGTTGCAGATGATTATGTTGAATATTTAAAAGCTAAAATTCCATAAATACTATTCTGTTGATCAGGGCAATGTCATACCAGCAGAATAAATGTATTAACTGTGCTACTGGCAATTACTGCATTTATGTAAAATATTCAATGGTACCTGCTTAAGAAACACTTGGGAAGTACTCTTTGGCAGTAAAAAATTACCTCAAAAGCCACTGGAAGCAACACATGGAAAAACGCAGCAAGATAATCTGAATTTCCCATCCCAACCTGAAATATGAGAAACACTGGTCATGTTTTCCTGTTGGAATGACAAATTTTCTAAGATTTTCAAGACTTTAGGGAAAGAAGGAAAAGTTAAAAATGAGGGAATCTTACGAGGTACAGTAAAAACCCTTAATTTAAGTAAAGTGCATAAATATCCACCATTTTCAATCTTAATGAGCTTCAGTTCTCTGCTAAACAAGGATGGATGTAACCATTTCCTGAAGCACTTACTGATTTGATGGCTAGGCAAGATATTCAAGTAAAAATGAGTTTGTAAATTTTTCTCTCCCTTTTATTTTTCAAATATTATCACATTCTGAGCAATATTTTGCAGCAGACACTCCCCTGGCAGGAAGGATATACACTGTGTAAGACATTTGCCAAGCAAGTGAAGCGGAGCACTTACTCAGAAAGTTTACTTAAAAGATAAGACAGAAACTATTGCACTTGCTTTGTTGTGCTATAAACAATATTTACCTTATTCCAAGGCAGATTTATGTTAAAACCTTTTCCTTTTCCCAGACCCACAGCATCATAATCGGATTCTTTAAGTGATGGCCAGAATTCCTGATGTTCATAGCGATGCCAAGAAAAGTACAAAACACTGAAAATAAAAAAAATAAAAATCCAATTTGACAAAAAGATTGTGGAAATTACTTTATATCCTGGACCTGGTGACTGTATTGCCTGAAAGCAAGAAAATAAAACTGTCCTTTCTCCTTAGTTCTCTCAAAGGATTTAGACTGTGAAAATTGGTGCAGTAGGTCCCATGCCAAAATTAACCTAAAAGTTAACATGCTAAAAATGTCTTGTAGGCATGCACTCCATACAGATCAAATACAAGGAATTTTCAGAATAGCAGACTTGTTTCTAGAACCTACTTATGTAGCTTTTCAAAAAAAAATATAAAGCTCATGTATTTTATCCAACTACTACTTGAAGACCTTAACTGAGAGATTAATGAATAGAGAACAGATGTACTACCTGAGTACTGGCACACCAAGGTAATCATATTGCTTATTTTGTTTGTTATTCTTTAAAGTAGAACAGATTTACATTTTATTTTGATTTAGATATTTCCTTCTATTTTATAACAAGTGAAAAATAGAGAGACTAAAATAGCAAGGTGAATGTTTTGCAAGATTCTAGTTTTAGAAGTTTAAGAAATCTTATTCTCTAGAAAAGCAAGCAATCTTTAAACAGCTGACATTAAAGAAGAAAAAAAATCCTTCAAACCTTGGATCTTCTTCAAATATATATTGAGTTCCTTGCCCGTGGTGCACATCCCAGTCAACAATTAGGATTCTGTACAGATCAGTAAAAGAAAACACTCAGAGGAAGAGCCACAGCATCTTAATCTACAGCGGGTATAAATGGAAAATGTTTTTCTGAACCAAAAGGAACATGACACCCAGAAAGCTCTAGACATTAATCTAAACTAGTACAATGTCAAACTGTTATTTACATATGAAAAGCTTCCTAGAGTCAACCATGCACTTACCTCTGTAGACCATATTTCAGTTTTGCATATTCTGCTGCAATAGCAACATTGTTGAACAAACAGAACCCATTAGCTGCACTTCTCTGGCTGTGGTGACCTGGAGGTCTGAACCAAAGTTTTTTAAGTTATTCACAACAAAAGAAATTTTGCTAAGTGAAAACTTCCTCACTTATTTTTTTACCTTACTAGTGCCATTCCATTGC
Organism: Eulacestoma nigropectus; assembly: GCA_013397775.1. NCBI lineage: Eukaryota > Metazoa > Chordata > Aves > Passeriformes > Eulacestoma > Eulacestoma nigropectus. The sequence continues at coordinate 39,293 of VZTE01003650.1, forward strand.
GCACTTTTCCTGACATCACAGCATCCACCAGCTGCAGAGTTGCTCCTACTGCGAGTCTGGCACAGCGGTAAGTGCTCTGAGAAGGAGAAACTCATCAACTTAAACAAGGCACACGTGACATGCTTTAGCATCCCAGCAGCAAACTCTCTTGACGTAATTCTACCCCACTGAAGCGGTATGAACATAGTTGAAACACAACTTTACAGCACAGGTTCCAGTGTGCTTTCCCCTAGGATTACCAGTGATCACTATAATCTTTGTAAGGATGTTCTCTGTGGAGCAGTTAAAAAATGTGAGATGGACATACTGAGTGGAATAACAAGGCATCTTTGAAAATAAGGAATGAAACCATACAGAAACATAATACAAAAGACTTCATCTCCATTTCATGGCACAACATTTAAGAGCAATTGTTACCAAAATGTGATTTGCAGGTCACTAATGGTCTACAGTGACATTAAGCGACAAAAACAGAGCTAAAATTTGAGTAGTGCATTATACTGACATGATACAATTACAAAATAACAGGACACGACCAATTTAAATTACAGCATTATACTAAACTAGAAACAGATAACGATAATATCATAAATAAATGTGAGACTATGCAAGTGGCAAGAAATGTATTTTTAATTTTCCCCTACTTAGAAAAATGCCACTCCGATGCAGTAACTATTTATGCACATAGTTGTAACTCCCAATAGAGGAAGTAGTTTAACTTACACACCGGATGAAAGAAAAAAGCATCATAATTTTCAGAGACTCTTTTCAACTCCTCCTCATTCATTGTCTGAGTGCTTTTTGCCACTTCCAAGTGCTCTAAACTGCAGGGGAAAGAGAGATTAACACAACACTTAAGTAAGCAACTATAAATATTTTTTAGAAGTTTACTTTTATTCCTATGTATAAATCATTCATTGCTTAAGATCCCACAGAGTGAGAATGTAGATTTAGTGGAAGAGCAGATCCATAATTCAGCACCTACACCACATTCAACATTGTGACACATTTTCCATTGAAATTAATGGAAGCCACTGAATTTTGGAGCATTCTTTTCAAATGGATCAAAATATGATCTGGAGATATGAGATCTGCTGTTTCACTGAATTACTCTAATTGAAAGTTAAGTTTCAGACCTGTGAACCAACAGGATCTCCTCCTCGCTTCCTTCCCTGGCAGGCACATGGACACATCTTTCCACAAGACGGTAACTTTTAAGCTGCTCATAGGAGGATGAAAGTCTTTCTGGTACTTCAATATCACAAATGGGACTAAAAATAAGCAATAATTATATTACTATAATACTATACCAGCACAGGTAACTAATACACTTCCAAAAGCCTAGCTTTTAACTCCCCCTTGTAAGAAGATTCATTACCCTAAAAGAGAGATACATGAGAGTAAATGGAAAAAAAAAATTAAATACTTTCTGTTTTGGAACTGAGTCAGAAATTGATTCTAAAATATGGAAGCAAAAAAAAAAAAACTTAAACCCAAATAAACAATATAATAGCATCATTTTTTTGTTTCCTCTCTCACTGGTAAAAGTTGCAATGCTTAACTACAGACACAGAAATGCTGCAACTAAAAGCTGTAGGTTATAATGAAGGTGAACAGAGGAGAAGCAGGTCTGGGAGAGAAGACAACAATGGATTGTTACTCTGAGCACTGCAAAGAAACTGGTCTAACTTATGCAAATTTAAGTAATATACCAATTTCTAACTGAATGTAATTGACAGGTTTCAGATGAGTGAGGATATCTACATACTTTTCCAAGGTCAGTCATACTTTGGCTTTATAAACAATTTAATTAGCTTAAAACACTTTTAGAGGGCTACTCAGATACCCCATCCTAACATTTCTTGTTAAGGCCTCCCAGACTGGATGCCTACAGCTTCTCAAATCCAGTTTCAGATGATCATTACAGTATCTACATACAAAGTGTGAATAAAATTATTTCTTTTCTCCTAAAGGAAAGGCTTTCTATTTACTCAGAAAATGACAGGAAGTATCACTAGATACTTCCTATTATATTTACAAAAAATGCATTTATTTGGTACTGCTCTCACGAGTCCTAATAAGAATTTATTAATAAAAACAACAGCAGTGACTTACTCACTCCAAAGTAGTTTGTGAGTGGTCATCTCCTCATCATAAACCAGCGCTGTTCCTGAAGCCATTGCTACAGACGGTACAGAACAAAAATCCCCAGACACGTATTTCACATCAGAAGTCAACTTAAACCAGTTACTATTTCACCAGATAATGAGAATATAAGTGGAAAGCATATCTGCTTGGATGACAGTTTTGTACTTTAGACTTTGTACTTATAGAATGAAATCAAAGAAAAACATTTAGGACTCAGATTCTGACAAAACTGCGCCCACCAAAATTGGGTGCGGGCAGGCAGGATCCACCATGACCGAGTGTTCGAGAGCTGGGCGCTGGCATTTCTGGCGCAGGGCTACACCCAGCTCCCCGAGGCCCCTGGCGCCCGGCCGGGCCGTACCAGGAGAGGCTGCGAGCAAAGGCCGCCTCCTCCCTGCACTGCACAACGCTTACCTGTGCGCCGAGGCCGAACAGCTGCTGCGGAGAACTTGAGCTACAAAGCCACAGAGTAGGAACAACAGGATTTCGTACGCCACGCGCATAACAGTTACACGGATGTGTTTGGTTTAGAACTTTATCGGTCTTTCAAAAGCCCCAGACAGACACTGAAGAGAGATAAAGAAGCCGACGCGCGGACAGCGGATGCGAGCGCACAGCCGCCCGCGGGGCCGCGTCCCCTGGGCCCCAGGCGCTCTCCCCTCCGCAGCCCGCCTCTAGCGAAGCCCAGCAGCGCCCGGCAGCGCCCCGACAACCTCTCACGGAGCGATCCCGGCCCCGCACCCGGCCGAAGCCTGCCGAAGGCGGGAAGGCGGCGCGTCTCGGCCCCACAGCCGCGTCTGTGGGCGTGCCGAGCGCAGCCCCCGCCCCGGGCGCACGGGAGCGCGGCTTGAATGGCGCTGTGGGATTTACGCCGGCCGCGCTGTGTGGAGTCGGGCGGGGCAGGCACCGGGGCAGGCACCGGGGCAGGCACCGGGGCAGGCACCGGGGCAGGCACCGGGGCAGGCACCGGGGCAGTGCGCGGCTGCAGGGCCCTGCGGCGGTGAGGCCGTGCCCGGGGAGTCCAGCCGCTGGAAGGGTTTTAGTGTGGAACTGACCAAGTGCAAAACAACTTCCAGCCCCGGGCTGTGTGGCATCCTCTGACATAAGGAAAAATAAAGGACCCGGACTAAAGGCATTACTCCTCCGTTTCCGCAGAGTGACGTGGCCCGGGCGGGTCAGCCCGGGCGCTGATGCCTCTCCTGCCCGTCCGAGGCGGGCCGAGGCAGGCGGCACGCGTGTGTACACAGCTTCTTCGATTACTGACCGCTCTTTTCCTCAGTTTATGGTAGAAAGTGATGGAACAGGTGTCATCACCTGATACAAACCTGCACTTTTGGGGACTGTATCAGAAACCCAGGTCATTACAGGTGCGAATTCTAGAAATCTACTGCCCATAACTTTCCCCGTATTTGTTTCAAAAAAATATGACGGTAATAGACACTGTATGACTGAAATAGTTTCTAGTTTATGTATTACCACCTGTTACTGTGTTTATTATATGCATTTATAAAACTAAAATTGTCAAGTTCTGTCCATCGTCATGTAGTCTTTAATGTCAGTGTATTGCACCAACCATGACGATGCTAATCATGTTCCTACTGTAATTTTTTTTTTTTTAATATTTTGACTCCATTAGTTCCCTGCAGACCTTTTGAAGAATAGGTAAAGTTTATACATGGACCTTTGTAATGTGTCTGAAAATGAAAAGGGACTTTTCAGCAGCAGGGATCTGGTTTATGACATGCAGTAACCAAATCTTCTTGCGATTGGGGCCAGCCATACTGTATTTACAGTTACTTGTTCTTCTCTTTATTCCACTCTGATTCCGGCAAAAGCGACCAGCAGAGGGCTGCCTCCTTTCAAAATACTCCAACGGGAGAAAATGAGGTGGATTCATGAAATATTAGGCAAGGGAAGGTTTAGGTAACTGGAGAAAATGGTGGAGTGGGTGGTATAGACAAATACATTAAAAGTAGTCAGCTGGATTTGAAACTGTTTTTTTCTGGTTTTTGAACGTATTGCCTTTTTTTAAAATCATAACTCAAAGAAATATTTATCCATAGCTGTCCAAGTTCAAACTGGATGAGAGTAGCGGTAACACTACCAAAAGGAACCCTGATAACACTGGAGTTTGAGTTCAACTTACAATACAATTTAAAAGGAAATTAAAGCTTTATATTCAGCTTATATTACATTCCTATTTACAAGATAGGTTTGGCATGAGAAGCATAATTATCTTTTTACAAATAACATGATAAATATTTACAAGCATTTATGATATCTCCACTTCTGGGTGGCCAAAGTCAGCTGGGAGTCCCTTCTCTGCCAGCGATAAACCTGGTTTACTAAAATGCTGCCCTCTTCAATATTCCCCACAAGGAGATACACCATGGGACGGTGGGTTGGAGTCATCCTCTCTATACATTTTTCATTAATTAGCAGCCACTGTTGTATCATACTCTGAGTTTCATAAGGCAAGAGTGAGCCCTGGGTAATGAATTCCACCTGGCATTCAATATTATACTCTTGGTCCTCAGATGCTGTTCTCTTCTTGGACAGCTTTACTTTCACTGCTAAGGAAAAAAGAAAAGGAAATGCAAGCCACTCAATTTCTCAAATGCAGAAAGAAACACTACAAGTGAAAACAGGATAATTCCTTAAAAATATGTTCATAATTTATGCTGACAGAGTATGGCGAGGCCTTTTCCAGCAGCCGTTTAAAGTTTAAAACATTTTTGAAAAATAAATTTTATATAGTAAAGGGGTTTTTTTGATTGAATTTGGTGACTAAAAAAAATAATTTCACAAGCATGAGTAATTTATTTTTACCATCACCATGTTATGTCAGACTTTGGGTAATTACATATTGTAAGCTGTTGGTGTTGTTCTTGTATCACAAAGCTGCCCAGCGATTGCCCAAGCAATTTTCCCGAAACTCACCTTGTCCACGTGTGGAATCCCTGGGCAAAAACAGCTTGCTGATACTACCCTTTTAGATATTCACTTTTCATTATAGGCATCAACCTACCCAAGTTGACTCCACCAACACTTTTTAGCATGACATTTTTCTGTATTTCTTGATCTAACACTAGCCAAAGTTGCTGAAAGTCTTTGCACTGACATCAAAGGGCTTTCCAGGAAGTCTCTAGGGCAAACTCCACAAACTCACTCCAACAAGACAACAGGAGGTAAGAATTCCTTTTACTGATATGATTTTCTGAGTCTCATTTTCAGTAAGTTAGGTATCACAAAAATCTCGTGCACAAAAATAGCAAAGATACACCATACGCTGGTAAAACACCAAAGCTTTTCTTGGCGTTTAAATGCTAATAAAAGGCGAACTTGCTTATTTGGCTGCTTCTGACAGAAATATTTTCCATAAAGCATGTTGTAGCCAACTAGACCAGACTAGCTATTTGGTTGGAAACCAGATCATTAATAAATCTTTCATGCACAATAAATCCTCCCTATATCTAGATTAGAAAGAACATATTCTGAAAACCAACCTAAAGATAAGTTAGCAGCCAAACTCTTAATCCTTTGAAATTTCTGCAGAAACTGTCACTAATTGTAATCCTACTTTTAAAGCATTGAGGAGAAGAGTTGTTAGTCTCTTTAACACCAGCTACATTAGCAAGGACTTACCAAAGTTACTGTCACAGAAAACTTCAAGAACTCTTTTGTGTGTAAAGAATTCCTCCACTGCTGGGCAGGTCTGGCAGGTAGGCTTTGGTAGGACTGATAAGAAATTACAAAGTCTCACTGTTATCTTTTTGAATAATTTGTTTTAATTTTCTGCTGTCAAAGCTGAGAACCCACTGTTTAACTACAGAGATGACAGAAAAAATACACATCAAAGACAGGGCCAGTGATAATATGTAAAAAGTCAACACACTTCTCTGAAAACATGGCTAGGGATGAAAAGGAGTTTCATTTTCCATGCACATTCAGCCCTTGTTCAGACTGACAAGATCAATTATCAGCAACAAATAAAGTAACAAATACAGCATTATTTTTAACACAGCTACAGTAGGTGGTAAGGGGTTAGGTGGCCGATTCTGTCAGTCACTCCGGGTTCAGCTGTGGCAAGACTGTGAATATATACGAATTTGAGTGTCCTAGCAGCAACTCAATCCTACTCTTTTCCACAGAAGTTAGTAAGTGTGAGTGCATTTGAAGATTTGAACATTAATGCCATTATAGCTCATGTTTCTTTAAGGAAAATCAGATAAAATCATCCCAACTTTCCTAAGCTGATCTGAGAACCAACTTGTATACATAAATTTATCTGTGATAAGGGCCATTGATAAGTCTATAAAGAGACCTCAAAACAACTCAAACCCGGTGTGCTGCTGTGGGTATGACACTGCCCACAGCTGTGGAGGGTGATAATTGCCTTCCTCCACTATCAGAGCATAGCCTGCTGCACTGCTGGCTTACAGCACCGCAGGGCTGCTGCAGCTTGTACTGCCAGCACTGGTGCTGTCCCACCCATCTGCATGAACATGTGAAGCAGTAAAGGTAGACCTGACTCTGTTACAAACTCACAGAATGTCTGGGAACAGAGTCCCTTGTATCTCCTCGATTCCTAGAACACAGGATATCGCCACCCTCCCCTCTACCATCTTCGAGCTACCTTTGTGCAAGTATTTATAGTCCTTAGTAAGGGGTGCCAGGCACATGTCCTCATCTCCAGGGAATCGGTCGCAGTCCAGGCTGGCAGGCCAGGGGTGTCCATGGCACTGGAGCACGGGGGCGCAGCTGTCACGGACAGCAACACACATACTCCTACAGGGATGGATAAACCTGTGGTGGGAGGAAATACCAGGCTGATACCTATATCAGATAGCTCAGTGATAAGAGAAACTATTGCAACAGTGATTCCTGTGCAAAGTATCTAATCTTTGCCGATATTTAACATTTATCAATAATAATATAATTCCAGAAGCAGCAGCTGTGCAAGTTGTGCAAGCAGTCTACGTATGGACTGAGCTTGCAATATTTAGTTATGATTTTAAAAATGCATTTATGACAACCTGAGAAAAGCTTCAGTATAAGCCTGATTCTGTTCACAGTAGGTGCTTCAACCCTAAATGAATAAGAATAAAGTTCAGCTGTAACAAAATAAAACATGTCTTTTGACAACACCAATCATGTTCCCAAGGCAAACTAAAGTTGAAGTGGAACAAGTTTTCAGTACTTTTTTTTCTGATGAATACAAAAAACCTAACAGAATTACTTTAGAAAAAGTGGAGATCACCCCTTTAGATTATGCTAAACATGCATTTGATTTCATTCCTGTTCTGGCAAATAAAGGTTAGAGTTTTGTACTGTGCTGTGATACTTACGTGTCTAAACAGATGGGTGCAAACATGGAGCACAGGAACGTCCTCACGTGAGGGTGACAGTCTGTGTGTACAAGGTGCTGCCAGGTGGTGGATTTTTGGATAACCTCTGCCATGCTTGTGTGTCCCATCAGGTTGGGAAGCCTCATTTCAGAGTATCCAATCTTCTGGCACATGCTCATCTCCTTGGGTATCACTACACATTTTGTGGATAATCCAATATCCAAGCCTGTTGCCACTCTTAGGAGACCATTCACAGCAAAAACAAGTATTTTTGCAGTCAATAACATCTTCCAATGACTCCTGGGCTGCTGAACAGGGAGCTGTCAAACCCCTCAAGTGCAGAGGCATGCTGAAAACCTTGTGGCTTATATATCCCAAGAGCTTAATGAACTGTTGGTTATCAACTGCTTATCAAATCACTTGAGACAAGACCAGGTCTTATTGCCTAATCAAGGGATTGTTGTGACAGCCAGGGAGGTGGAGAAAAAGTATAGATGTATGTTCCCCAAGGACAGTGATTTGGAACAGCCTTTTGCGTGTCCAACAGTGTCAGTGGCTGCAGCATGCTATGTAGCATATTAAATTTTGACACCTGGAAGGTTCACTATATGCTTTCTAAAACAAATTAAGAGATCCTCCAGAAACAGGGCTGGGCAGACATGCTGTCTCCTGGGGCTTCTGCGTCTCCTTTGTTTTCAGACACTGCTGACATGACAGAAAAAACCAGCCCAGATTGACTTATCAACTGAAAATGTTTTGCTTGTGCTAATGGCCCATGTCTCTTCCACTGTTTTACAATGTAGAAGAGGCACTTTCTTTGGTCAAGTACTATAAAAGAGACAGATGTCTGTTCTTAACCAAGTATTTTGACTGGAAATTTGAATTCCTATTCTGTGACATGCTAAAGGTCCCAACTTCTATTAATTTTAATAGACACCTGAAAATACAGAACTGAATTTGTAGCACTGTTGTGGCTATCAGTATTTATTCAGGAAAAAAGCAGTTACACATTTTTATTATTTTGAATGAAACTGTCTACATTTAAAATTGCTCAAATAATGCAACGTTTCAACTATTTATTAATAAATTATAATTACATTAAGGTGTATGAAAGCAAATGATACCAGATGTGTACTTTTTCTGATCATAGCACAAAAAAATGGTGTTAAATTTCTTCCATTAGAAATAACAGAATTCTGAATGAGTACCTCATCATTGTTAGTACAGCTCTTCGCTATAGAGAAGTTGGGAACCAATTAAGATGAAAGAGGGTCTGAGTAATGCACAGCTTACCTATTATGGATAGAAAAGTCAGATTATGAGTTTTTAAAGCTGAAGATCTAAACAAAGCATTTTGTGGAAATTTTTTATTTGATCAAAATATTTTTTCCAATTAGTTATGGGTGTTAATTTTTGTTTCCACATCTGGTTACATGATTTATTAGCAGAAATGTTTAGCTATTAATAATATGTAAGTGGATTTACTGTAAAATATCTGTCTTGGATATTACGCTAAAATAAGTATGTTCATAATAGTGTATCATCTCGTATTACTGACACTTGATTGAAATACATTTTTTCAGAAACCATAGCTTTTTGTGTTTATACGGAGATGTAACACACTTAGACAATGCATTACATATAATTTACGTGTTTATACTGAAATGTTAGGTTATTAATCCTAGCATCTTTGAAACCAAAGACAACCCCCTACTGATTCCTCCTTAGCTGCCTTCTTTACTCTAAGCTGCTGGTAAAATTACGGTATCTGTTTAAATAAGTAGAAAAAAATGGCAGCAGGCAAGGTGCCAGGAACTAAAGTATATTTAAAAGAACTGTCAGTTTTTCTTCTCATGCCTTGTTGCCAGAATGGTGTTTTTTTCCCAGCAAATGTGGTTTCTCTGTATCTGTTATCTCACCTCAAAGCAGAGGAACTGAATACCTAACCAGGCTGACTCAGGCCTGATGATAGCTTTCCTTTGACAGGTGCTCCATGTATTTCTTAAGAAGTTAGAGCCTTACTAAAAGACGGTAAAGTCCCATTCTTGCTAGGTCTATGCAGGTATGTCTGCAGGCCACACTTTCCCACAGCTGCTCTCACTACCATTTTGCAGTGAAACAACTGCATGAAGTTGCTTAACTCAAGGAGAGGTCCCGGCCGAGCCAACTGCACAGCCCTTTGAACTCCCGGTGTCATCTGGATCCCACCTGTGCCCAGAGCAAAACCGTGAGCTCCACCTCCCATGCAGAGGCACCTCTGTCTCATGCACAGAGCTCAGCTCACACAGGTTCCAGAGAGGATGCAGACACTCTGATGTCTCACTTGAGTGTCTCTTTGGCATACAACAACTGGAGTGAAACTGGACAAGTGTCCCCCTTATCCAGCAGGCTTCTGCACCTGTCTGTATTGCTGATGTTTTTACCAAGTCATTTTGTAATTTTATGAAATTAATCAAATTCTTCTCTGTCTCTAATTATATTCTTCTGTAATTCTTTCATCTGATTGCTATCTGAAAGGCGGTGGCAAGATCTCTGGTGAAAGAAGCCTTTCTCTTGCATGTGGAGCATGGTATTACATGCAGATTTCTAAATAGCCTAAAACACAGAGTAAGAGAGGGTTGCTGTGCCCCTTCCCACCAGTGCCTTACAACCGGCCCGTGCCAGGCCTGTGCTGGGCCGAGCTCTGGCTGTACCCAAAACCACGTGTTCTGGCTTGTGAGCCAGCGGGGCTGATTTGAGAGGTCCCCTGAGTCATGACTGATGGACAGAACAGAGGCAAGTGTAACGAGAGCGTGTGAGACAAAGATCAGCTAATAAGAGCTAATACCTATCCTGGCAAACTTAGTCTCCATAGGAGCTGTCTTGGAAATAAATAATTGTGAGTTGTGAGTAATTGTGACTGCCTGAGTCAGTTTCCTGCCAGGCTTCCCAGGGAGTAGGTAATTTATGAGGCAGTGCGGAGCTGTGCTTTCAAGATTCTTTTAGTCTCAGCTATGTCTTAGAGGCATCTAACCATCTTTTGATGCTTTGCTTTTGAAGAGCTGACTTTTGGTAGACTCCAGGGCTAAAGAATTGTCACCAGTTTCAAGAGAAAAATGTGCCTAAACGCCCTTGCTGGACACCCATGGCTGCACTGGGTCCAAGAATGGTTCTGAAGCCAGATCATTGTCCATAATTCAGCAATTTTTGATACTCATCTTCTGTCAGGAAAGAGAGTAATTTATGGGAGCTTCTGATTCTCTTCTAGAAGTGACTTGGTTCAAGTGGGTCAAATTCCTTATCCTGTGCCATTTTCGGTGTCATCATTTACTAAGGAATGCACCAATTTGACATCATTTTCACCACACTCATGGGTCACTTTTAAGTAACGGAAAGTGCTTGTGTTCAGGCTCAATTATTTTGATGTTCTTCATGAGCAGATGTTACCTTTGAACTCGGTTCGACAGCAAGCCTTTATAATTTTAATTTTTAGCAGGACTCTTGAAGAACAGTTGTTAAAAGTGAGCATGCAGAGTAGATTGCTATTGCTTGGAGAGTGCTGCAGGTCAGTCAGATGTTGGCAGAAGTGTAGCCTGTGGCACCCATGTTGCTGTGCCATAGATTCTCCTTTTTTTTGCAAACACTCAGCTGCTCATTTCATGGTAAGGAAAAAATATCCAGCAAATATGCACACCGATTGATTTTGTGAACACAGTAAACTGCTTCACTGTTGCCACACCAGCTAAACATCCAGATTGCACAAAAACTCAGTGGCTCAGTATTTCTGATTGTAGTGATATATGTCTGTAGAGGGTGCTTGAACAAAGACTGACTAAAATGAAAAAAAAGATTAGTTTAACAAACTATCATGGCAATTGCAGTGCTTGCATACAGTTAGATATCTCAAAATCTGGAGTCCAGCTACTGCTCTTTGAGACTTCTGAAGAAAGCTGTGTGGTGGTTCCCTTAGCCACAGGCTGTATTTATTGTTCCTGGATATGAGCAAGGGACACCTGCTGATGGACCATGATAAGAGGAACAGTGGCTGGAGGCTCACTCCCTGCCCACCTCTGTGTCCTCTCCTTTGACTGTTACCAGGGAGACAGACAGAGATTAGCCAGGAGCCACCCATCAGAGCCCAGTGAGAAACAGGATTGACATTTTCTTCAAAGGAAGCAGGGGCTTGAGAGCAAATTTGCAGATGTAGGAATTTTTGGTTTTAATCTGAACATTTGTTGCAATATTTAGCTGGAGTCATTTTTATGTAGAGTCAATTACAGAGATGCAAGGCTCCCAGAGGAAGATCAAAGCTTGTAAGCATGCACCCCGAGTGGCAAAAGGAGGCAGAGGAGAGGTGGTCCTGGCTCTGATGAAAGCTTTACTGGACTAACATCTTTACTCTGCAGGGCAGGATTTCCTTCATAACATTTCCTTTGCTTTATTAAAAAAATAATTAGGCCACATATGGTATCTGTAAAACAGCAGAGACAGAGTCATGGATGCCTTTGAATGCCTTTGAAAAGGCCTCATTAATTTATTTGTCACAATGGCTTTAGCTTTGCTTCAATTTTTAAAGGACAGAAATACTGTATTTCCTTATAAATCTGTAGTGGAAATTGTTACAGGCTCACTGCTTCGGCATGCTCAACGCCGCCGCCCTTTTTACTGTCAGTCGACTAACTGAGAGGAAAGTTTGTTTTAACAGTGAAAGAGAAATTCGATGCTTTGGGTGACGCAAACAGTTTCTGACTGCCACATTTCTTCTGGAATCTTTAACCCTGCTGCACTGTACTCCTGCACACACAGATTGTCCTGGTTAACAATGCTGGGGGGGTGCTGGAGTTAAGTTCAAATATGAAGTGTTCAGATGCTGCAAGAGTGGGGAGGGAGCATGTAAATACCTACACAGATCCCAAGAAAGCACAAGGGTGCTGAATACTATACAAAAACTGGGTAAGTAGCATTTTCTAAGTAGGCCAAGTCAGTCAGGACCAAAAAAAGGACACAAGAAGATGAGGTGACTTGCTAACCAGCTAGCAGCTATCGCAGGCATACAAATCTGAGCTTTGACGTTGCAATGTTCATTGACCCATTCAGCTTTTGGAGGTCCTGCCCAGCAATATTTTTGTCACTGCAGAGCAGGACAATTTGTGTAAAGTGATTTTAGAGGAAGAACTGAAATCCAGTACTGACTGACTAGTGCCACACTCACAAAATTGCATTTAGGCCATGTCCTGTGTGCTGCATGTCAGGGCCTTATGGTGAACACCACATTGGTTAAATGCTATGTGAAGCTGTTTGCTTTCAAGGTGGCTGAAAGGAGGAAAGAAACGCTGGCACGGTTGTCATTAAGAAAGTGGAACTTTGTTTTTCATCCATAAAAACCATGGAAGGATCAATAGTGTTGTTGGTTTTGCTCCAGCAGTAAGCAAATTCCAAATAATGGCTTTCAGGTGGGAGCAAAATACAGTCTGTCTGAATTTAGGGTTTATGCTATTGATCGTGTACCAGATGAGCACCTTCCACAAACAGCCAGTAGTAATAGCCACTCTTCTCTGTTCTCCCCCAGGTAAAAAATTAAATGTTTTAGGATATTTTTATTCCTTTGTTGGTGTTGCTTGGTTGGTTTGCTGCCTTGGCTAATACTGCCTATCTTTCTTTTTAGTCTTGAGTTGGCTTTACTGAATTTCAATTTAGTTTTGCTTTGATTTAATTTTGTGAAAGAAGGACTATTTGACAAATGGAGTATCATGTATTCCAGGCACAATTTCTGCTCTGCAGAAAACCTCCTCTTTTCTTTGACTTAAGCAGTTTTTGCAGTCCTTTGGCAACTGTGCTGATGCTGGTTTTCCCCCTATCAAATTTCTATCATAGCTGAGTCCCCTGTCATGTATTGTCTGTCACAAACAGCTCCAAATGAAATAAAAAGTGAGGTTAAACACAGAGCTCATTGAATTGTTTCTAAACCTCTGTGAACAGAAGGGAATACAAGTAGACTCGAATTCTTTCATAGGGAAATAGGGCAACAGCTGTTTGGACTCCAAGTAAACTTTACATACCAGCTATTTGTAGTCCATTGAGAAAGTAAACATCGTCACCTTGTCTATTCCCGCTCCCGAGTCTTTGTCTGTGGTCTGTAGCCAACTACTGATCATCAAGATAAGACAGAAACACATTAAGTCTTGAAACTTGTGTCTGGCTTCTAGCTGCCACTAGAGATAGCTCTATCAGTTAAGCAAGTAAAACCCCGGGAGAGTGCTCTGCTGACTCCAGCACTCCTGGAGCCCATCCCTTTTAAGTCGCTTGGCAGTATTTCGCATTTAACTTCTATGTATCCCAGCCACCCGCAGGAAATGCTCTTGGCATCTGACGTTTTCACAACACATGGCAGGCCAGGCATGCTTCACTTTAACACCATGGGAAGCAGCAGGCCTGAAGCCCCTGTTTGAAAGGCAAACTTCAGCCTAAATATTTTGTTGAATAAGCAAAATTTAAATAATTTCTATAACGTTTCACAAATACATAAATGTGCTTCAGATATCTGAATTAGCTCTTATGGCCAAATCTTCTCTAAGCAAGAGTCCCTCCGGCATTTGCATAATTTTTTTCCTTGAATAATGTCATAGATTTGTAAAATCATTTAGGTTGGAAAAGACCTTTAAGACCACCAAGTCCAGCTGTAAACCTAACACTGCAGAGTCCCACTACACCACATCCCTAAATGTCACATCTACACGTCTTTTGAATATTTCCAGGGAATGTGACTCAATCACTTCCCTGGGCAGCCTGTTCCAATGCTTGATAACCCTTTCCATGGAGAAATATTTCCTCATATCCAGTGCAGACCTACTCTGGCACACCTTGATGGTAAAACATAATCTCATTCCAGACACTGAATATGTATTTAAATAAAAATAATCAAAGCAAATGTTCTTGTTGCAAATGTTTTTGGTAGGAAACCAAAGACTTGTCAAGAAATAGTCAAAGTTACACCCTGGACATGAATTTGGGATTCTTATAATTAGAATCTTGGCAGCTTTTTTTTTGTTACAAATTTCTCTCCAAACCATGATTCATATTGTTTTTAAGGCTGTAGAATAGAATTTTAAAATTTCAAAAAAAATATATTTTCTTGATAAATCCTAGCTTTAGGTTTCTATGTTACCGTAGTTTTGGAAAGAGATTTATTATTTTGGGCTTTCTAACTAAAAACATTTGCAAACTTTTTCATTCAAGTACAGAGCTGCACACTAAACTTTATTAAAAACAAATAGTTGTGTCCTGAACTCTAATGTGTATAAAGAAAATATTCCAAAACTTCTTGGGATTCTGAGAAAATATATTTTTAACTGTGGCAATTACAAATTACAAGAGTAACTGCTTCACAAATCAGTGTGTCCATTCATAGGGTATGGTATATAATTCTTACCTGACAGCTATGCAAATACTTGATGGGAATAGTTCTTTTCTGTTCTGCGCCATGAACTATGTGCTCAAAGGCTAAGGAGTACTCACTGACAGTGTGAATATTTTATTTTTTTTCACTCTCTCTATTTTAGATATTACCTTACATACACCTTTTTGACAGGGATGACCACAAAAAACAGCCTTTTGGAGCCTTTAAGGCACCTTCCTATCCTGACAAAGGACACACTTGCTATTGCAGCTGCCACTAATCTACTTTTTTTGGTATTCCTTGTGTATCGAGGAACTCAAAACATTTTTCAAGGTTCAATTAATGAAGCAATCGGCCTTTTGTGTAACCTGTTTTGACTACAAATGCTTAGCCAAATCACACCTCTGTGTGAGGAGTGAAGAATTCGAGAGACAGCAGGAGTGCAGCACTGTGACAGACAACTGGCAGGTCCATGCCAGGCACTAGGTGGATCATCATGGGCAGGTCTAGACTTCAAATGTGATAATGACTTCATAGACACTACTTTTTGATTTGAACCTTTATGATTTTCTCTCTGTTATCATACAGGAATGGTATCTCTGTAAAGAGTGTGTAAGTCTTTTTGTCTGTCTGAGAAGACATCTAGAACAGATTTGTAAAAGTAAGTAGATTCTGCACCTTGTATACTTATTAGATCTTTTAAAATGCACTTTAATGGTGAATGCATAGTGCCTTCCTGTAACACTGTGATGCTGGGCCTGCAAAATCTGCAAAACTTTAGCAGTTGTTCCTCTAAAGAAGATTCATATGGCCACAACCATTGCCACAGCAGGCCTGAGAGTTACAGAATCAACCGCTCCATCCCCTCCTGTCTGTTTTGTGGGACAGCTCCATCAATGTTCATGAAGGACTTTAAATCCCTTGCAAAGGGGGAGGATTAAATTTTAAAAAACCCCAAAACAAAAACCAAACAAACCACAAATCAGTCTTTAAACAGAAAGCATAGATGCAATATGCTATACAAAAAGATGGGGAAGAAAAGATGTCTTCTCTTCCTCTGAACCTCGGGGCAGATGGCAGGCTCCTTCCCTTTCTCTGTGGTGGCTTGTGTTGCACACATTGCCTCTGTTGACATCAAAGACATTTGGTTTCTATTACCCTATCTCAACGAGAAATTCACTGATAAAGGAGTCTCCACCCTAATGATTAAACTCTATTTGGATTTCAATACCTGGGCAGATCCCCTGAGCCAGCAGGCCAGGATTAGAGGGTCTGAGACTTCAACACGCATTTGCTAATCTGGGTGCAGACTGTGGGGCCTGCTTGTGAAATGTTATGTCACTTGGTCTTCACAGCCGTTTACCTTCATTCCAGGGCAACCATTTTCTTCCAGTGGAGCTACTGGGAAATTAAATGGGTGCATCCATCCTAAATAGCTACACAACAAGAAGAGCTGAGTAAATAAGAAAAAATGTAGAGCAATCATTTAGAAATAGCTCAAAATCAAACAGTACCTAAATTATATCTAAAACTATGGTTTACTCCCAATTAGTATATGAAGCTCAGGGAGGCACAACCAGAGAAATAATTAAATTTAAGGTTAGACAGGAGAGGCTGGTGGTTTTTTTGGTCTTAGGATCCATTTTCATTCTCTAAATAGCATTAAGGGTTTCATGCTGGTTGCAGTGATCAAAGATTGATAACTATCTCCACAGGAGGTTCCTTTCATTATGGAAACCATAGAGGAGCAAATAGTTTAGAGGGGAAGGTATTTTGAAATTAGACTCTCGAGCATCCAGAGAAAAAGGATTTGTGATTGCAGCTCTAGTTTCACACCATAAAAGGAGCATGTTTGCCCGACAGCTTCCTTAGCTTTTTTCCTCTGCTTTTACATCTGTCTGATAAAAGTGATAAGAGCTATTGCCACTCTCCATAAGCCTTGTTACATTTACCTCTCTATTACAGCATTACTAATGTGAAATGTATTAGGACAGGAGACCTTTGAATTGTTTGATGAGAGAGAAAACTGCTTTTAGAAACATCCAGAGAAAATGCTGTGTGTTTCTCTTCATTCTGAGTAGTGTTTTTCTCCCTGATATTCTAGCAAAATGAAACAGGTACTGCAATTACTGACAGACAGATTCTGTACCCAAGGAAGGCAAGTGCGGTTTCCATAATCCATGACTATACCCTGGAAGCCAAGATTCTGCCTGTTTTGCTTATGCTGAGTGTTAGAATACATCCTATTGATGTCAGTGTCTCATGGCAGACCTTTATGTGAGCAACACTGACCAAGGTGGCCAACATAAAAAGGCCACTCTTTCGCTCTTTTTGGTGAATTATCTTTCAGGACGTTCTATAAAATGTTTGGTTTTGGTCCATGATATTGAAAAAGCATTCAGTATGGGAGGTACTTTCCCTGCCATAGGGTTGGCTTAATAAAGCAGCCTCATCCTAATATCGTGGTTTCAGCAAGGGATGCTGCAGATGCATATGCCAATCTTTAAAGGGAACAAACAACTTCTGTCCCTGTGCTTAGTGAAGTCCTTACACAGCCATTCTGTCCCAACATTCCGGTGGGAGAAGCCAGCTTGGGTCCATGTCCACATGTGTGGACATTCACTTTGCTACTTCTTTCTTTATGGATTAGCAGTACTTGATTTGCTTGGTAAGAACACTGCTTGAATAGATAAAACTAACATAGAAAAATGAGGGGAAATAGTGCTTCAAATTCTGCCTACTTCCAAGTTTTTGTTTTTCTCCTTTCCAAGAGAAAAGGACCGTTTGTGGTAGAGGCCCTTCACAACCAGCCCTACTGTCATGCCCTTGTTTACTAAGGTCTAACATTTCTGGACAAGAAGAGAGAGATTTAGTCTTCTTTAAAACTCCTAGTTGATCACAAAGGATGTATGAACTAGCTAATGATGTCACATTACCATATTAGAGAAGATTTTATCAACCCTAAGGGAGCCCTCAGGCATCCACTGGTATGAATTGGGTACATTAAGGCAAGCCAGTGTCTGCGACACAGTGATGCTCTTTGCTTGCTCGGCTCAGCTCTTCAGCCTTTCCTGAGCATTTTCGCATGGAAGTCATGCTTACCCCACTGCTAACATCTGAGGTTACAGCATAAAGGGAATTTTCCCTGTACATAAATAATGTCTCAAATTACTCTAATGATACCAAACACTAGTTATGGAAAGCAATTCAAAAGCTGGAAGACATGCAGCAAGTTCATAACACTAATCATATCAAATTCAGCTGATCAATACCACTAATCCAGCCATAAAGCATAAACGGCCATAAAACCCATTGAGAAACCTAAGGAAATATAGTTAATATTGTGTTTTAAAGACTTTCAATAGTGATACTGAGTAGATAAAGCAATTATAGTTATAGTGAGCTGTTCATTAAGGGAATCACACTCATGTCATTGAGTTTCCAAATATTCACTCATTTTTGTATGGCCATAGTTTCACATCTGTTCTGAAAATTCAGCAACCTGAATGTAAAGCATTACCGGAGTGCTTGAAAGCCATATGGGGAGTCATGTTTGAAGTCTGTAAGGTGACATGAGACCTGGAGTTTATATGTATGCCTGGTGACTTAGGCCTCCCACTCTGCCAGCAGGCAGGACTCGATCTCAGCATTCACAACATTCTCACTGCTGTGGTTTTACTTCTCTGACGAGTCTCATTGTTTATTTACAATATTAGTAATGCCTTCAAAAAATCTTCCTGCATTGTCTTTTCTTTCTTTAAATGAAATCTGTGCTCTCTTGCAGTAATTTTCTTTCCTATCTAATCATTACCTTTTACATAAATGGATCACGTATGAGAAATTTCATCAACGATGTTGTCACGACACTCAGTCCAAATGGAGACTCAACAGCAACTTACAGTAGCTTTGCCAGTGGCACAGAAATATGTATTCATTCCATTTATTGTGGAGCACTGCCAACAAATCTTTTCAACTTGATCCTAATTCAATGTAAACCACTATATCTAGGTCAGGGCAGATGGCAGGAGACAACAGGGACAGCTGCAGCCCTGGGTGTGGAGCACCTCCCTGGGGATGGGGACAGGCCAGATTGGGACATCAGCCTGCAAGTGGAGGTGGTTTTGTGGGACCCATGGCCAGGGACACAGCTGTGGGGTGGTGAGGAGCTGCAGCTCAGGCAGGGCCAAGGCAAGAGCCTTGGAAGCAGCCCCCCCCATCAGGGTTTGGCCCCACAGTGCCCAGGAGCCTCCGCCCAGGGTCACTATGGGAAAGGGGCCACCCTTGGCTGCACTGGCTCTGAGCTGGCCCCCAGCCCCAGCAGCCCAAGCTTTGTGACCCCCTGCGGATGCTCTCATAACCCTTACAGCAGAGCTCACCATCAGGCTTTCCCAAACAACTGCTTCACAAAGGCTGCATTGTTACTGTTTTACGGCTGGAGAACAACAGACAAGAGATGACAGCCATATGCACCCATCAGTTTGGCTGAGCACAATTTTCCAGGCACTGTTGGCTCTGTAGCCATGTCAGTGCTAGTAAATGAACCATGCCTGCAGCACTTTGCTGGATCTATTGCTTTAGAGAAAACTTGAATGAATGTTTTTCTGATTACATTTCTCAGCCGTGTTTTTTCCTCCTTACAGTAGCATACTATCATTTTTATGAAAAAGAAAAGTGAAACTTGACTCAAATTCAAAAATGAAAGGAGTTACATAGGAACAGCAATGTCTGGGCACATGCCAAAGTGGTACTACTTGGCAGCAGGAACTATCATGTATAAATGGGACTTTTAAAATGCCTAAAAAAAGCTGCCGTGGTCCAGGCCCCTGTGGACTAAATGCCCATGGTTTTCCGAGCAGTACAATTTTACTGTTATCAGCCGTGATATAATAATGTTATAGCAATAATGAATTTCCCATTAGTATCAGACTGAATTGGATTAGGTGGCAGTCTTGTGTTGGTATTACATCTGTCACTCTGACAAGAGCCTTGTGGCTGCTGGCACCATGCAAACACAGCAGGAGACTTTACCTGCTCCCTAGGAGCATGTGTTCCCAGGACATTGCGTGGCAAAACTGAGAGCACTCTCAAAAAGGACCTGAGCAGTTTCTTTCCTGGCATTTCATTTGTTTCACCAGCCATCTCTTTTGCTTCTCAAAAATAACAGCATATTCAAAAAACTTCAATGGAAGGTGTAAGAGCTGCATGCCTGGATCACTCTAACTTTGCTGGGAAATGCATCTCATTGCTTACTGATGAAGCAGACCATGAACTAGAAAACTCTTGCTTGGAAAAGTAACGAGGTTAAGCATAAAGGAACTCCCATTACAGAGCAAAACAGCAGCAGACAAAAATGATGAATCATTAAAACACTTTCCTTGTCCTCACTCACCTCATTGTGGGATGCTGTTCCTGGTAGCTAAAAAGCATACATCAGTCCCATGCCTCAAAGCTGCAGGTGGTTGCTAAGTGAAAATGCAGTTTTCAGATGTTACTATTCCACAGGCTGCAAATGATCTGTGCACAAGAACTGCTCATTAAGTGGTAGTCCATGAAGTTTCAAAGATTGTCTCTATGATGGAAGTCCTCCTCCCTTGATCTTTCTCCAACTCAAGCTTCTCAATTCTTATGAAGGCTTAGGAGGAGATTTTAAGTGCAGCTGTGCATGAAATTGCTTCTGGTATTGTTTGACTCATACAACCAGTTACCTCCAGTGTATGCAGGAGACGGAGAATTAATCAGCAGAGACAGCAGGTGTTTTGAGCCCCTATTCTTTTCCATGGTACCTGCAGGACTGTCAAAATACATGGCTATTTTATACCAAGATCCAGTAATGATAGCATCTAACAGATGCTTCATTCTCTGACAACCTCAGCTGAAACAGACCATAAGCATCTTGCAGTCATTTTTCAACAGCAGATCAGAAAGTAGGAAATTCAAAGAATCCCACCCAGCTCATATGCCCAGTAATTCCAAATCAAGAACAAAGTGCATCTTCTGAGCACATTTTGCAGGACACATTAGCATGCACCTCAGTAATAACCTATTTAAAAAAAAGAAAATAATCAAGAAAGGAAGTTGTGAACCACATCTGGCCCACAATAACACAGTATCAAAATTCAACATTTGGTGTGTCATCAATGCAACAAAGACTAATACTTAAGGGGACAATCTTGCTCTAAACAGTCAGGGAACATGTGAGCCCCATGAGTTCCCTTTTGGAACACTGTTAACTCAAACTTCCCTGTGCAACTCAAAGACGTATATGATTGATGACCATCAATCTGACTTTTGTTTTTAAAATCAGGCTGAGAAATGCAACTGCATTTAAGGACCAAAATCCTGTCCTTCAGAACAAAGCAGAGATATCTGGTGAAATCCAAGAAGCTGTTAAGAAATAATTTGGTGGCAGTAGTACAGTCAGATCAGCTCTGTGGCAACTCCAAGTTTGGAAAATGAGAGAAAGATTAGCATCTCTGGTCTGACTAACTTCCAAAAGCAAATACATCAGCAGCTAATATTACATGAAATGTACCTACAATACTAGTAGATACCCTTTCATATATACCCTTTCACACCCTACTTCATATAGTACCCTTTATCGAAAATAATATTTTCAGTACTGACTATACATTTGGGAATACATATGGGGAAAATAAGACCATTATTGTGTAAAAAACAAACTCCCAATTTTTATTTGTCACAACACGTTTCAAGTACATGCAGAATCTATTTACATTTCTCTTTAAGGCAAACAGAAACTGGGTTCTTATACCCGAGTTGCTTAGCACCAGTAGGAATAGCAAATAAAAACATACAAACTGTTATCTCTCCCTTTGGAGTAGCAGCTGCTTCCACTGCAAAGTATTTCTGCTTTCACCTCACAATTCTTTTAATGATCTCTACTGTCATTTGGAGCCATTTCTGCAGAATTCAATCTCTTCAGAGAAACTTCTTGACCAACTTGATGTTGCCTTTGCCAACGGCACAGCAGTACTTCTATCTTTGCTGACATATGCATCAAGGTCTTCAGTTACTTAAGAGTTCTGTATTTCTCCACTACCAAGAAAAACTAACATTATCTTCTTATGTCTTTCTAATGTGTGCTGGCTGCTTCTCCAATGCTAAGTTAAAGCTAAGAGAGGGCAAATTTCACCTCAGCCAATGAAGGATTTTAGGGCTTGACTTTGTGGAAATGCTCACTGAAGTGTTGGCCTTTAGGAAGAAAATGCAAAGCAGTTTTTCAATTAAGAAAAAATGCTTCCTCCGAGTTTGACTGACATTTGAGCCATCTGCATTATCTCCAGACTTTAGGTATTTGCTACAATTTAGGATGTGGAAATCAATTTAAAATATAGAGGCAGCATTTTCAAGTAAGTGTTTGACATTTTTTATTTCCCATTGACTGGGTCTGTCAACACCACTAATTCCAATAGGCACTTTTCTCCCATGACTTTTAAGAGGACCACAGAGCATGAACCTAAGAGAAAACATCTATTCTGTAAAAGATAAAGTTTCTATTTAACATAGAAGTGTAGGCCAAGCAGAAAGTCCATAGTGCAAAATGGGGTATGACTCTCAAGTGTGCTTTCCACTGTGAGGAACCTGTAGTTTGGGAAAATGTTTTGATTCAATTCACATTCTCTGCCTTTTTTTTCACGTATTCCTGAAACTGTAGTTTTAATGACTTGTCAAATACATGAATTTAAGGTTTCTGTTACTATTTAGTCTCTCTAGGTGTCCACCTCAGCTAATCAATGCTTGTCACACACAATTTTTAAACAAATGCTAATATTTACAGGTGTTTAATTCAAACACTCATTGAAAGAAACAGAATAACTGTGCCTTTATTAAACTTATGGTTTATATTGGATATTAAAGCAAAAAATCCCAAAGTAATTTCTTTTTATTTTCCAGTTACTACCTGCTAAGATCACACGTCTTCTTTCACATTCATTTCACTCAGTAGTAACACACCACAGTATTACACTGGGAATAACCCACAGTCAAACATTCAATTGTAAAGACACTACCTTTAAGTAAGACAAGCAATGTCACACATAAAGTCTTCACAAAGGTTTGCCATTCTTTTTCCCACCTCTCAGAGACCTTTATAAACAAAGCACCTAGGAAAATGCAGTAACAGGACAATAGGAGGAACTCATGAAGCACCTAACCAATCTATCCCATCAGGAAGCTGACTCCTTCTGCACAGGTACCTCTCAATAGAAGGTCTGAAGGTTTTTCCAAGTAAGAGGAGTTCAAAAGTGTAAAAAATAGGAATAATTACTATTCTTTACCTGGTAACAGCTTTGTACACTGTGAAAAGAACAGCTTGCTGCAGGTATTCCCAATGAAGAGCTGCAGCGTACCATTTTGGTCCTCATTTCATTTTCTATACAGTGACCCACATGCAGCTTTAGTTTTAAAATCAGCACTGCTGATTCTATGACCAGTACATTGTCTGAGATAATTTCAATACTAAGATGTTAGAGAGCTTACAAAATTTTAGAAAATCTGAAGAATTTCTCCCTGGAAATCCTTGATCCCTAATCTACTATACAAAGAAAATGTACTGTATTTAGAGAAAAATATTATACAGTGATTATATATCCAGTGACTGTTTGCCTAGTGAGTTTATGAAATCTTGTCCTGCTATGCTGGTTACCTTGAAAAAAATCTAGGACATTGACACTTCTGAGGTTCTCTTCCACTCACATAGGACAGGGGATGCAGGCATTCATTTGGGCTGTGTCTCTGCCACCCACTGCAGTACCTGAGGTAACAGAAGATGATTAGCCTTCTCAGCCATCTCAGCAAAGTGAAATATTCCAGAGGAAGTCACATGAATACTTCTTGCATTCAATACAGTTCAGTGGCCATGGAGAACAGTCTCAGCACATCTCTGACGTACTGTGTTTCCAGCTTGCTTAGGGTGGTAACTTGTACTCTTCTGATCTCTGAGTTGAATAATTAGTCCTGCTCTTTTGATGATAGCACCAGGTTATTGCAGTCTGAGTCCTTTTGTGCAGAAGGAAGAAGTTGTAGGCAGAAATAAGTTTCTGCATATTTTTGAAATGCTACTCCCAAAAGCACCAACTTCCACATGCAGAGTAAAAGACATTGCTCTTTCTTACAGTGCAGATGAAACAGATTACAGAGTTTATTTATAAAAAGTTTTATACACCTGAAATGTTACAAACATTTACAGCTTTTCTGCCTTCCTCAGAGTTCTGAAAATACTGAGCCATACGATTACACTGCTGTCTCCTTTGAGTCCGATGTCTGTGGTGGCTTGAAGTTCAATATCTCTTTATATGTAATGCCTGCAAAACAACAGAACAGATATAGCATTGGTATGGTCTAACCAGAAAAGGAGCTGCACAAACATGAATGAGCAAGGTACAACTTCAGCATGGCTGGGCTCTGATCTAGCTCAGGAAGAGAGAGACCTCTTCAGGCAAAAAGAGAGGAAGAGTACAAAGTAAAGAAAGGGAATCGAGGATAATTTTTTCACCATGCCCAGTTTGAAAAAGTAGCCCAATACTGAAATGGTACAGGTGCTGTCAAAGGGATGCGAGCACTGACTTTTGAGTATAGTGGGCAATATCTCAGCAAGAGCTACTGAGCACATTAGACTTAAAAGTCAGGTCCTCACTTAAAAGCCAAAATACAAACCGCTGACCTTAGACAAAAACAAGATTAGACTTAAATCTCTGCTGACACAGATATGTGTTTTCTTCCTCAGAGAATCTAACTTAAGACCAGCAACCACTGCAGTCCTATAGAGGCAACAGACAATCTGTTCACCTGCCCTATCCACTGGAAGGCAAGTTACAGAAATGGTTTCTTTTCTATGTTGCAGAAGATGGGAGGACAGAAACATTAAGGAAACGGAGGACAGTCTCTTTTAGGAAGCAGAGAAGAAACTTTTGGAGATCCTTACATGAGGACTTGATAAGAGGAACACTGGCTTATCAGTAGTGTTTCTTTTTCTTAATGCTGTCTATTCACTCTGTTCGATCAAAAGCAGAGAAGTTAATTTGTAAAGAGGAACATTTTTATTTCTGCTTGGCCTTTCAATCTGGTTATTTTTGAAAACCTCACAAAATTAAACTCACGCTTCCACTCATCTAGCAGAAGATCCATGTTATCAAATGTGTCGTCGTATTTCTCAGCTTCAATTTCTTCCTCAGGATCATGAATTGGTTCAAAGTAAGGATGCATCAAAGCCTCAGCTGCCGTGACTCGCTTCTCTGCGTCCAGCACCAGCATCTTCTCCAAAAGGTTTACAGCTATTGCACAGAAAACCAACAGTTCATTCAAATCACACACGTGATTCCACACACTAATATAGCCCTGGCGGTATTTCAAATAAATACGTGGAGTTATAAAGCAGAATCATTGGGTGTCCATTGATAGCCAGTGCGGCCCCTTTGCATGACAGTGTTGTGAGCAAGCTGGGATGTGTACAAAGCGTGATGCAATGCAGAGGTGTTCTGTTGCTTCTGTATGCAATATAGAAAACATCCCAGCTAATGACTTCTCAGCTTCTGGCTCCAGGACCACTGTGCCTGGGGCTTTCCCAGGTGTCTTTAATCACTGCCACTCACTGTGGTTCTAAGGTACATCACCCCTTGACAGCAGCTGAATGAACAGGTGAACAGCTAACAAGAACTGTGCTCTGTGTCACCAAATCCAAACCCAAGTACGCTTTGAAGTTCATGAAGACAAGTCAGTTGTCCATGCTGAGAATCTGAGCTCACTTTATCTGCTATGTGGTTTTAACCTCAGCCAAAACAATCTGTTAAAATTTTGTGTGTTCTTCTCCTGTGGATTTTGGATCAGGTCCACTGCTAGACTGTCAGAATGGACTACTGTATATAGGTATGATGAATGATGTATTTATTTTCTGTTTTTCTATCTGGAAAGCTGCTCTTGGGTTTGGAGCAGCTGAAAGGAAGTAGAGGCAGAAGTGTGGGACAGGATGCTTCAACTCCTGCTTGCCATGTTGTATATTCTCTTTAAACTCCTATCCCAGACCAGAAGCAGCCAGATGGCCACAGAAATGATAAAGAGAGACATCCTAAAACTAAATGGAAACGTGTAGCTTGCTGTAGCTGAGAACGTCACTGAGCTAACTGTGCCGTAAAAGTAAGAGCTGTTTATTAATCAGATTTATTTCTACTGTATCTGAATCTAAAAATTTAACTTCTTAAATTGAGAAAATTCAATTTTCCTAATTAATATTCTAATAAAACTGGCTTTGTGAGTGTTTAGATCATTGGGGAATTGATAATGCTTAGGGAGAGTCATTTCAGAGCTCTGGCTGCCTCAGGTCATGTCATAGTTATGCACACTTGGTATGCTCTTCTGGCTGTTTATATCTATCAAATCCAAGCCAGTGCTTCTCAGGAATGCACAGATGTTTCTCAGGATGTATTAATTCCACTACTAAAATGTCAGCTTTCCATTTTCTTGTATTTCAACTGCAGATCAGATTGAGCTTTCAGAATTATAGTTCAAATACAATACAGAGAAAATTTTATTACATATACTTTATCTGCCAGGGCTCTTGAGAAAACTGCTCAAGTAAAACCAATGAGCAGGTGCTAGATTGAAAACCAAAATACTTTTTTTTTTGATGCTTCTAAGAAACAACTGATACCTGGCAGGGTTTAAAATTGGCAAAGTTCAGCAGCTACAATCAAAACTATGAATTATGGAAAGCAAGAGACAGAATAGCACAAGAACCACCACATCACCTGTCACAGGACTGATACTGCAGCTGCCTCCAATGCAAACACAAGAACAAGCTGTGAACATCCGCACAAACAGTCTTACCCAAAGGATTTGCATACTTCAAGATGGATGCAAAATCTTTCTTCTGGACTTTTGGGAGACTTTTGATATAGTTTTTTGCCTTAAAAGAAACATGGATATTAAATTAGATATTTTCCACCTTTGTAATGCGACGTTAACTATATATAGGTAACTCAATATTTTGACAGCACATTGTACAAACGCATTTTTTCTGATAATATTCACCTTCTTCCTGAATGGAATTTTTTTAAAATCCAGCTTTAAAACCATGATGTAGAAATCACAATGCAAAGCTTTAATTATTAGTGCTCCATTTTTAATATATTTATTTAAATAAATATGTATGAATTATTTGAAAGAATGTCATAGCAAATTTACAGCAATCTCTATAAGTGAACTTATACAGTAATTCCTTAATATTTAAATAGTACAGTTAGTCTAATGAATAAATTTAGGTTCTTTATACTAAAGGCTTCAGGATTCTATAAGGACACCAACATAAGAACAGGAAACAGACATTTGCAAACAACTGGGTTTTCTGAATATCTTCATGCTTTCAGTACCTTTACAATAAAAGTCACAATGTATCAGCTCAGCTGTTTATATGGTAAACACTGGAATCTTGAAATATTTAAATAATGTTCTGATAATTTTCTGTCGTTTCCTCCCCCATCTCCAGTGGCTATTGTGGGTGCAAAAAGCATTTCAAGGCAGAGAGGGACCGTCAGGGACCATATCAGAAGTCAATACATATTATCTCAGCCTATCTAAGAACTGAGCATGGCTTAAAGTAAAATTAAGACATGGAAAACCAACTGACAAAGCAGAATACTCACATCTTGACTGTGCAATTTTTGAACAAAATCTTGAGTTGGTGTACCTGTTATTTTCATTATTTCTGTGAGTTGGTCCAGATCTGAATACCAGAAATAAGGAACAAATTCTTTCACCATTAGAAAACTAAGCATCCTGCAAAAATAATGCATTTCTTTGCTGTTGGAGAATAATGTAAAAATCTTAATTCAATGACTGAATAGAAGATTTATACAAGATCAAAGTTCTCCCTTTTTCTTAAAAAAGGCAAAGAAAATATCCTATAATTTGGGAACACATAATTGAATCATCTACAAAATTTTCTCATATTATCAGGCCTGTTCTGTGTCTTTGGACAAAAATCAGTCCAAAAGTATTAGAGAATCTGAGCAATCAACAGATGTATTGCATGCACTAAAAAAAAAAGATAAATATGGCTTTTCTATTATCACAGAGCCTTTTACTTGATGATTTGAGATGTGATTCAAAGATCACCTCTACCAAAAAAAAAATCAGTAATACAAATTTTAATTGACAGTTGTGCAAAAGTGGTACAGATATGAAATAACGATTTCATGAGAAAGGTGCAAGCAATTTTACTATTAATATCAATTTATACTCATCAGTTTTTGAACACTTACTGTATCACATAAGAACCTCTAATAATTTTCTTACATCAGTATAATAAATTCACTAAAGGATACGATCATTTCCCTTGAACAGAGGTCTCCCTGTTATCATCTCAGCCATTATACAACCTACAGACCAGATGTCAACTGAAAAAAAGATCAAGAGGCACATTAACTTGTCCATTTAAATGTACATAAAATTTAATTTAAAACATATTTTAAAGAAGTATAAAAATTACCTTTATAGCCTGTTATAAAATAAATGTGTGCCTTGCCAAGTATGATGAACAGCACAAGTAAAACTACCAGACTTTCTAATGAGCAAACTGGAGATAATCTCATAATATGCAGAATGAGTTTCTCAGTAACAGGCAGATGCACATGGGAAGTAAATTTTCAATGCTTTCAAAAACTTCCATAGTTATCTTAGTGTCATTTGAATTCTCTCCATTTGCCATTTTCCCCTGAGTTAAAATCAGCACACCTTTACATCAACACAAGAACAGAGACTAGACTGTCATGCCTGTATAATTTAAATAATTTTTTTCTAATCACCTTGGCACTTTCTGTTATGCTCAGAAAACAAAAATAAAAGAACCCTCAAACTCACCACCACATGATTACCTGCAATTTATCTACAAGGAAATTTTGCATAATTATATTGTCATTTCCACCTCCAATTCCTCATTAATTTCAGAAACAGTCTTGTTTATATATCACCTGATTCAGTGAATGCTTTATCTCTGTTAAGATACTTCTGAAGAGACACTGACCTGTCTGAGTATAATGCATCCAGTTAAGTATGACCTCTGGGGCTCTGTACCACCTTGTAACCACATAGCCAGTCATCTCACTGTCTGTATGCCTAGCCAATCCAAAATCCAGGATCTGTAGTGGAAGCACAAAGAACATTCAGACCAGACAGCTCGTTATCTAGTTCATACAGTTCTTTACAACTGTAGGAAAAAAAAATTAGAGCAATCTGCAGAGATTAGTTTATTTTTGTATCTTCTTCTCATTGAAGTGTCTTGTTCTCATTTTAAAAATCAAGACAGAAGTAGAACAGAGGTTTGAATAATTTTTTTTCAAGTTACATACTCCTATAGCACCATCAAAAGTTGTAAGACCAGTAAAGAAAATAATAAATTATTCACTTATTAATGAAAGAGATACTGGACACATTCAATGCAAAAAATTCCCTGACCACAGAGTCACCATTGTATCAAGTTACAGCTAAAAGAACAGCACCCATTTTAGACAGTGTCCATTGCTCTCATATCCCAGGTGGCACAATTATTCAAGAGTGTGTTCCAACAAAATTCTGAAGCAAGAAGGTGTTGTTATTTCTACTTTATGAATAACTCATACAAGGGAAGACTTCCTCTAGGTCACACTGAAAATCTGCAACAAGAGTAAGAAATCACTTAGTCCCACCAAGTCTTCTCCAACCTCCAGCATCAACTACAGAAAAACCTTCTGTAAAAAATGCAAGATCAGTGCAATTTTTTTAAAGTGCTATGCACAATTCAGCTTATTTCTAAGGTTCTCAGATATTTCTCTCTAGATATAGCAATGTGTACAGCAGCAAGATTAAAAATGAATGTTATGGCCTTTGTCAACTTCTACAAAATTTGCCTTAAGAAGGCCCACCTGTATGGACCATCAAAAGATGCAGCCAACAGCAAGAAAATTCCACTCCTGGAATGACAATCTGTTTGTACTTATCGGAAAGTTCATGCTTCTAACAAGAAGTAGGAGGCTTGGGTAAGTAAAGTTCTACTAAAAATAAATCATGGTCACACACAGACAACTAAATACGAAGCTTTGCATGAACAGCCACAGGTTGCCATAGGAATCAGGCTGCACATGTTTATTGACAGGGCAGGAGTTTTCACTCGGGACACCTGGGCATTCCTATACCAAGAGTCATGTTTTTGTAATGCTCTCTGCAATTAAACATTCTAAAATATTTCAGGATCGTTTCATCATTCCCTAGCACTAACAAAGAGGAAAATTATATTTTCATTCACAAATCAAGACTACAAAATGTTATGGCTTATCTTTATTGCCATACTTGAAATATCATTTCCATGTTTTCCTCCTAACTGCTGATTACCAATCAATTTAAAAACAGGAATAGAATGCAAAGGGAGACATTTTTATTCATACCAGTCAAATGCACTTCATTGTGGCTGATTCCTTCGGTACTGAAAATTTACTAGACTCAAAATACTTTTAGTGGCAAAATACACCTTTATATATGGCTTTCCAATTTATCCTACATACTCTACATAATCTACATATTCAGCACACATTATATTTTCCCAGTAAGACAGCAGGGAGGGTGGAAAAAAAAGAAAAAAATTTTATAGAACAGGTCAAAGCCAGATGTGGTATGGTCTATTCTGTCACAGTTTTTTAGGCATTTTATCTACCAAGGCTTGTGATGTGTAGAGTTGGAAACAGCTAAAATACAATTTGGTTTTGTAGATTTGTAAAAGTAGAAAATGACAGCAAGAATTTTTGTATATTATATTTTAACTTCATGATTTATTTTCATTTACGTGTTCATTAAGCTCAGGAACAAATGTATCCTGTTTGTACTAAATATTAACCTGGTACCATTTCAACAACTACCTTCATATAAAACTTTTATTCTCACTCTCTAATCTTCAACTTTTCAGCTGGAACTTCCACATTAATTTTCAATGCAAGTTTGAAAATCCTTTTTATAATTTGTGAATTATGAAAGAATGCGCCAATTCCCCTGAGCTCCTCCAGGATATCTCCCCTTTGACTCAACAAACTTAATTTTCCTAATTTGCTTCAGTAATTGTAACAAAAATAACTTGTAACTTTGAGACTACAGAAAAGGCAGTGATTTCCCCTCATGCACCCTTCACTTTCACTTTTATGATAACTATGTAGGAGTTGAGAGCATCAGATGAGGGAGCCAGAAAGATTATTGTGAAAAATAAAACTGATAGCCTATTAATTACCCATTCAAGGAATTGTTCCAACTTGCCTACAGCCTCATCATCACTGGAGCTGATGCAAGGAAAGCTGCCAAGTGCACAGACATGGGGGAGAATGGTTGGACTATCCCTGGCAACGTGATCCTGTGCCTGCATAAACTGACTTTGAGAGTGTGCAGAAAAAAATGTGTTAAATAAGTAGATACAGATAAGGAGACTGTATTATGAAAGAATGTCTTAGACCTGGCCTGCACCTCAAAATATAATTGTACAGCTGGAGGTGTGGGGGGAGACAACCATATACAACTGCTTTTGCTAGACTCTCTTCCCATCACCCTGGGATCCACTCACCATTTGGCCACCTACAAGCCAGGAAGAGTCAATGGCTTTTTGCATTAGACAGGAAAACTCTAAAATCACAGGACCCTGGAACATTCAGGTCAGTCCCCACAGACCAAAAAGTTGTATTACAATGGCTACATACAAGTATATAGTTTGTATGCTGTATGCTAAAAAAAACTTTTGTAGTGCTTTGCATCACCTTTTAT
The DNA here is from genome assembly GCA_013397775.1 of Eulacestoma nigropectus. Lineage (NCBI taxonomy): Eukaryota > Metazoa > Chordata > Aves > Passeriformes > Eulacestoma > Eulacestoma nigropectus. The sequence goes on from VZTE01003650.1 coordinate 70,949, forward strand.
TTTATTCAGTTAAGGGTGTCCTTCACAACCATTGATCTTCTGCATCTCCCAGGTTGTAGAATTAGACTTTTTCTATTTATTCAAAGTTGAAATTCTCACTTAATGGAATCACTCCCATGAACTCTTATGTCTCTTTTAGGGAGGAAACCTTGGCCATAAGATCTGATGTGTCCTTACATGTCAGGACCCAAAAGCCCCCATTCAAATTTCCTGTTGTTTTGTGAGGATGTACAGGCCAATTGTGATTCAAGAGCAAAAAGCCTGGCCCAACACTGAAACCAGCCAGCATGTCTACAGCTGCTGCACCTGTTGTCTTCTGTCTTCTAACACATCTGACTGTTTTTTCCAAATAAACATACCTTACCTTCAATTCACAGTCTTCATTTACTGCCAAGTTTCCAGGTTTTAGATCCTGCAACCAGATTTTAAATGAATGTTATTTTTCTTTTTATTTTACAGAAAAACAATAAAGTACTCTTTTTTGCTTTCTTTCCTTCTTTCTTTCTTTCGGTTTTATAGTTTTTATGTAACTATTTTGAACAGCAACAGGTAAAATGATGTCATAACAAATAACAGAAACAAGGACACAAACTTGCATATGTTTGGCTTTTTTCCAGTATATTTTCCTCCCCAAGAAAAATCTTTTTTTTTTTTTCCAATTTTTTTTCCCCCCCAAGAAAAATTTTTTTTTTTTTTTTTTTTTTTTTTCCTCCTGCTAGAAGTCAGGAAAATACTTGCCAGTGAAGGAATTCATTCATTTTTCCATGAGTGGGGTTTGGAAATAAATCTGTTGCATTTAATACTAACACTACAAGGTTAAAAATTCACATATGTAGTCCTGGACTGTACATGTTGCATATCAAACTATGCATTATAAAGGTTCCTTACCCTGACAGACTTAGAAGGAGTACTGAAGGAATCAAACAAGATATTACATAAAACCCTATACTCTCTTCTGTGGAAAATCAATTTCCTAAGAAAATCAATAGTACTGCAACATGAAAAAAGTATTCCCTTAAGTCTCTTAAGCCACCTTAGGGACTTCTAACAATCTTCCACATTTGTAAAGTTTAGCAAAGGGAAGAGTACTGGCAAGGACTAAGATGATATTGCAACATCAGTGACTCAGACATACATAGCTAGAAATACATTTTCCTTCAGCTTTTTCAAACCTTTGTTTGATACACTTTAGCACAAGATCTTTAGAAGTATCTTCTCTCTGAACTTTTTAACAGGGATCCACCTGTTTTATACAAAGATGTTTTAAGATCAGAGGGGCCTTGGAGAGAAACAATTTGGTGCAAAAAACCATAATGAAACCAAGAAGCTCAAACGTCATCGAGAGGGACCTTAGAAAAAGACTAAGCAATGGTAAGTTTAGACCATGATCCCAGAAGTTGCAAAAATAAAAATATAAATATCTTACATTATTTTGTCAGCTTGCATACTTTCTATGTCCAGCTTAAAGATACTATACAATGTGCACTTTCTATGGTGCTCCTGACAGTTTATTAAAAATGGACAGTTTCTGTTCTAATGCAGTTCTGGGGGAAGATATGCTGCTTGGTGCTACAAGGGCATCATTCAGAACTCCTTCTTCACAGTGCAGAAGTGATTTTAAGTGGACTTTATACAGAGACAGGATTCAAAAAGAATCAAATGCTTAATTAGTCTCAGAAAAAAATTGAGGCTCTCAAAGTTCTATATTTTTGGACAATTTTTTCAGTTTCTATGGTTCCCCCAAAACTTTGAACACTAATATAATGTTTAAAGAAAACCTAAACATTCTTTTTAAATTTAATCTTCATTTTTAAAAAATACAGAAAAAACTCTTATCCATCTCAATTTAGACACTATTTGCTCTTGTGGGGACTTACAACTCAACTTCACAAAGTAACTTAGGAACCCCAAATCTAAGCTGTATTCAGTGCAACTTGAGTGCCCAGCTTACACTGACATAGCCATGCCACCTTTTGTTCCTATTGATGAAGAAACCAAAGGCACCAACAGAGAAAACCTATAAACGGAATTTCAGGCATATTTATAAGCATACTTATACAAAAACATCACTTACATTATCAAAATATAGACATCTCTCATGTTTTCCCACTTACCCTGTGAATTATGCCTGATGAATGAATATACTGTAAAAAGAGAAAGTATTTTTTTAGTTAAGGTCCTGACTTTAAAAAGTTGCCTGAGGTAGGAGAGAAAGTACTTTTTCATGGTGTTAAAGTAAATCGAAATTAGAAAATGTTTATTTATTGCACAGAAGATCCCTTTAGCTATGGTTTTAATGTTCAGATAACTATACTAGCATTTTGTCCTTTCCCTCCTCTAATAATGAGAAACCACTAAATCAGTTTGAGTACTGCAACAGACCATATAGTTTTTTTCTAAGTCTTCCCATACATGAAATGCTGTTTTCAGTTAATTTTTGGCATACATATGTATCAGAATGAAACATGCTATTTTATATATGAGAAATGCTCTCCTGCAATAGGTGTCTCTGGTCTGCCATGATAGTTTAGATTCATATGCTTCAGCAGCACTGACTTTTAAGAGATCATTAAGACTGGGATGAAGGCCAGTCAAGGTCTTATCTGAGAATTCTTGCTACATGCTTCAGTATTTCCTCAACGGAAAATGGAACGCTCAAGTTGAAAGACATTTTCTTTACTTGAATATCTTTATCACCCATTCAGTCACCTATTTAAGGGCTCACAAAAGCCAAACCAACAAACTGAACACCCAGGACTAGTTCTTTTGAGATGACACCTGACCAAATACAGATGTTTGAACCCATGACTGTCACCAAATGCTCCCCACTGAGGTATGCAGCTTCTCTCACCAGCTGAATGATACCTTAGGAGAGACTATTTTCATCACAGTCAATAAAGGGAACCTCTAGTAACTAGTTCAGATATAGGCATCTCTTGCAAGGATCTAAATGCAGAAAGTTGCTCTGAACTGAGGACATGGTTTCCAAGAGCAGCCTGGGATGTGCTTATGCCTTCAGGTGTGGAGAACTGATCTGAAACCCCCAAGACCATACTAGTGATGCTAAGAAACACAAGAACAATAAAAGCTTTTAAATAAAAAGACTTGAGAAAAGATGAATAAGATGCAAATCCTCCAGCTTCACCTGAAGAATTTAAATTTTATTCCACCCTGAAGAATGGGACATGTGTCAATAGAGTCACTGAACCAGCTGGCAGAGCCAGAGAAGACCAACCAGGAATAGTCTGCATAATGTCACAGAAATGCACAGAAGAAAGGAGCTTTGCAGGATAATTGCAAATCAGCCACAGCCACAGCAATGACCACCCAACCCAGCAGCCCTCAGGATAGGCAATTAACCTCATAAATCCAAGAGTCCCTCTGCAAAGGGGTCCTCATAATCCAACTGACGAGAAACACCAAGACAAAGAAAGCAAAGCTAGGAAACAAAAACCAACTTCTTCAGACAGATCCAATGTGCATTTCAGACTTAGATTTCTGAACTTAAAACAAAACCCATACAACCTAAGCAGCACAAGATCTGCATTTAGGGTGCCGAAGTTTTTAAGCAGTGACTGAAAGAATCTCTGACACTTAATTTTTCCTCTCTTTCACCAGACAGGCCATACCAGATGTGGTCTCATAGGTTCTGAAAAGAGGGAGGGGGGGAAAAAGCCCTTTTTCCTTTAACCCTGTGCCTACAATTTTACCACTCCAGCCCAGGCCATGGTAGGGCCCTGCTGCTGCATGGTCACACTACTGACTGCTGTGCCAGAGCCCAGGCCTTTCTTGGCATCTGCAGTGGACTAGTTCCTGCTACAGATTACTTGCAGATTAGGCAAGGTTTAACATCACCCGTAGGAAATGCCAAAGCCCTTCACAGGATTTCCTGGGGCTGACACAAGACGTTGAGGGCACACGGCTGCTCCACAGAATGTTGGCTGGAAAACCACTACAGCAAACAAAAAACTACAAAATGTTGTATCTGTCATGGATGTGCATAAAGTGAATTGGGACGGGAGGAGAAGGAGGAAGTCTGTCAATTATACATGGAGACCATATGTGCTTTAAAAAAAAAAAAAACAAAAACCATCAAACCAGAAAAGTAACTGTAAATAGCTAAACTCCCAATAAATTAAGAAAAAGATGTCCTCTGTCATAGCTATTTTGATCGAGGATATTACAATGTCTACTTGCATTCTAAATTATTGCAATGTCTTCTAACTGAAGCCTCTTGATTTTCCAGAACAAATGCTTAAAATATTCTACAGTTGGTTTTTGCTGCTAAGGCTGTACACAGTAAGGAAACAGCTGGCAGACATTTGGCATCCAAGGATGCGGAATGTAGAAACAGGAATTAAAAGGTCTGCACCCTTCACATTTTTAGTTAATCTCACCTGTTTGGGGGGGAAGAGTGTGGTTTTGCTGGCATTCTCACCTCACTGAAGGTTTTATGAGTGTTCATAGCACCAAAATCATGTTAACACTTTGGGCAAAGCTCCTACGTTTTCTAAATGCTCCTCTTAACATAACACTACTGAGATTACATAAAATAGCAGTTATTCCTGATGGTAATGTACACATCAGCCTTTCTGTAAGCTGAAATACTGGTGCTGTACTGCAGTGTTTCTTTAACAATAGCAGTATTTTTTTTAACTGCATTTCATTATCTCCTGGCAGGTAGCAACACTGGAACTATGCCAGCCTTCATTCAGAAGATTTTCCATTTCTGTTCAATAGCCCTCTGAAATGGGATCCTGTTCTTACTGGTTCTACTCATTAAATTAGCCATTTATTGACACATTTTTCATTCTTAACATGGCAAAACGATTCAGAATAGAGTAGACATCCTTCACAATGTTATTACCACTTCACCTGAACCATATTTGATTCAAGAACCCAGTTAACATGAGTGAAGTGCCTTGGAGCACAGGAGCTCTGTGCATTATCCTAAAGACAATTTTTGGTAGCATGCATAAATCCTGGAATGCAAGTTTCAGATCATGCTGGGAAATCATCCAACAATCATCTACATTTTAAGCATTCTTTTCTATATGTGTAATCTCTACACAAAATAAAAAGCTAATCAAAAGGGAATTCACAAAGACTCGGGACAATGTGTTTAGGCAACATGCAAAATGAAAATTAAAAGCATCTTGGCAGGGAACTAAAAACTGAAGAGGAAATGAGTCAGAGGGGGAAGTGAAAGCAGAGAAGCAGAAAAAATCCAGCAGAGATGTGAACAAAAGGCAGTAAATACAGATGAGAAAAGGAAAGAACTACAGTAGGTAAATCTTACCATAAGTATAGCAAAAGAAGCTTGAACAGGTGTTTGTGTGGCCCAAGAGCTGTCTGTCCCTTCTCAAGCACTATGAATAAAGAGAGAGGACTGACAGCCACCTCCCCAGACCTCTACAAACAGAAGCCCAGCTGGCATTCCTGCAGAAGAGGGACCCAAGACTGAAAGCTCCAGTCTCTTTCCACCTACACAGACAGACACTTATGTTTAGCCTGCCTTCTGTACTCTTCGACAACACAGTTTTTCTGTCAAACAACAGCAACAAAGAAATTATGAAAGCCCTTCCAAGATGCAAGCTCACACTTAAGTAAAATTTAATGCCAGACTAAGGCCCAACTGTGGGAAATGAAGTTTCAGAGACCTTGCAGGTGCAGAATGAGTACATAAACAGCACTGTGCTTGAACAGATAGAAATGGATACATGTTTCAATTTGAGGCCTTGGTGAAAGCTGCCTGAGTTAGAACAGTGAGCTTTTTACAGTTTAAAGCAAAAACATAGTTTTGTAGTTTTTAAATAAGTATGCTTTATAAAAGTAGAAATGTATTTTTAACAAGTAAAAAGATGCTTTATGTAAGAAATAATAGTGATAAGTAAAAGAGTTAAGAAATTTGAGTTTAGCAAAATACCATATATAATAGAGTTTCTTAGAAAGTTAAAATGTAGCAATATAAGCCTGTATAACAGACCTTAATAGCAATATGATGATTGGTTAAAAAAGTACGCATTGCGGTAAAATCATACAGTAGTGATTGGTACAAATGTGTTAGCAAGCTTTGTGGCATTTGCTTATTGGCTTAAAAAAGTATATAAGGCCTTGTAGAAAAAAGTAGAGAGCTACCTCGGCTGTGGCTACAGGGGCATCTGTGCCTGCTGCAGCTGCCACTGCTATTGCTGCTATTGGTACTGTAACTGCTTCTACCTCTGATATTAGAGATGTTGTTCACACGTCTCTCCTATCTCACCCTTCAATAAACATGAGACTGATTCAGCAATAAATCATCTCTGTGACATCTCTCAGTCATCCCAATCCTCGTAATCCCGGCACCCAACTAGGAAACAGACAAAGAAGAGGCACATTATTGTTTTTAAGTGGTGTCACATCACACTGAATTCTGATAAATTACAAGGCTCACCAAAGAAAGGAAATGAATATTTCATTCTCTGTAGAAAAAACCAGTAACATTGTAAGAACTGACAAAAAAGAACTGTACAGACTTGCAGAGCAAAGGCTGAACAATTGATACAAATCTTCACGAACTCGGTATGAACTTTCTCTTCCCCTCAATTTATACATGTTTTTTAAAATCAAGCCTGTTAGGCATTTTGTATACAACCAATCCAGAACCAGCCTACAGATGGAATATAGAAATTAAGCCTGTAAGGAAACAACTGGGGGGCTTAGCAAAAATCTCCCTCATCCCTTCACAATACATCAGTCATGCAGAGTTTTTCCTACATGCATTTAACTGTCACGTGTAAACAGGTTGTCACAGTAGAATATGCAATGTGACAAAAATGATGAACAGCCTTCTTGCCTTTGACCAGGCATAAACACAGATGCCATAAAGGTCTTACATACTTTACAAAGGACAAATGCACATTGCAGGTTGCATCTTTAACACCAAAAAAACCCCCTCAGAATAGATTCCATCCAAGTTAAAAGGTGAAAAACAAAGTCATCATACAAATGAGAGGCTAAGCTTGAGAAGCTGAATGAGTTTTACCACAAAGATCTACAGAGTGGCATACTCCTCCTTCCCAGGTGTTGCAAACATTTTTCCCTTATACTGCCTCTACTGAGCACTAGCTAAGTGTATGTTTGTTCCCCATGCCCCACCAAAAAAGCAATCCAAGTAAACACAGATGGGCTGTCTTTAACCCAGATACAGTAGACCTTAAAAAGTACAAGATTTTCATGCAAAATCTGGCTAACCCTTTCTTAAACAGCTAATTTACTGATATCTGTAAAAGAATAAACAAATTACTGACTCATTTTCTTTTCCCTCTGCATGCTAGCAACACTGCTTTCAGCTTAACACATTTCCCAGCACAGACAGGGCTACAAGAATGTGCCTCAAACATTGGATCGCTCCTATTTCTTAAAAATATTTCCAGCTAGGTGTGCATTTCTGGCTGAAATGGTTCAACAAGAATCCAAAATTTAAGGGAACAGATACAGCAAAGATTTTTCTCCAGAGTTTGCTGTGTAATAAGAAATAACAAAACAGTCTAGTAGCTGAATAATATTTTATTTCCTGCTGGTAATTTTGAGGTAAGTACAGCTGTGCTCTCAAAAACATGGGGTAAGAAACTATTCAGGCAAACCACTTCTTACAGAAGATCTATCACAGTTACTATCTCAGCATCCCTGCTGATTGCTGGTTGCCATGTAACTGCTTTTATTTTTATGTCACTCCCACAGGAGACAGTCCTTCATGAACTCTTTCAGCATGTGTTCTTTACACAGGATGCAGTCCTTCAGGAGAGGACTGCTCCAGTGTGGGTCCCCCATGGGCCACAGGTCTTGCCACAAAACCTGCCAGGGGCCTGCTCCGGCATGGGCTCTCTGTGGGCTGCAGCTTCATTTAGGGCACATCTTTGGGCCCCAGCATGGGGTCCTCCATGGCTCCTGTGTGGATATCTGCTCTGTCGTGGTCCTTCACTGCAGAGGAGCAACCTGTGCCACCATGGGCTTCACGGCCTGCAGGGAAATCTCTACTCTAGCACCCGTAGCATCTTCTCCCCCTCTATCCTCACTGACCCTGGTGCCTGCAGGGCTGTTCCACATTTTCTCACTCCCCTCTCACAACTGCTGCACAGCATTTTTTTTTACCCCTCCTTAAATCTATTACCACAGATGTGCCATGAATATTGCTGATGGGCTCAGCTTTAGCCAGCAGGGGGTCTGCCTTGGAGTCAGCTGGAACTTTGTTCAACATGGAGGCAGTTCCTTGTGTCTTCTCACAGAAGCCACCCCTGCAGCCTTCACTAACAAATGAACCCTGCCACAAACCTGCCCAATATATCCTCTTAAATACCTGCCCTGTTTTCTTCCCATGTATGTCAACCACACACAGTTGCTCCATTTGTCTTCCACAATTACTGATCCAACAGACTTCAGTGTCAACCTTTGGGGCCACAAGTTCTGCTCTGTTGGCCTCTGTCAGATAGTGTACATTACGAGGACCAAAATATGTTTCTAAGCCATTTCACTGGAATTAAATTAATTATTCATCCTTTCCACTGCACTCAACCTAAGCGAATTATTTACAGTTCATATCTTGCTTGCCTGTAAAGTTACCACAAATTATGTTTTTCATCCCTGGTGAATAGCATGCCTCTCCTGGAAACCTGCTTCCCAGACAGTTACCTGCAACTTAAACAGACCACTCCACTTACACAGTCCTTGAGAGAACGCTTATTAGTGTTCTAGGGACTTTGTGACTAGGGAACTAATTACAAAACTGAAATCATAACTCCACATTCAAATTCCAGATTAGAGGTGAATTCCCTCCAGTTTAAATAAAACCAATTTCCCCAAACCTGGCTTTAGTTTACCTGACTTTAGTTCCTGCATTTGTAAAATGGGAATTACAGCACCTAAATGCACAACTGTAGAACACAAAGGATAATTACTTAGCATAGGTAAAAGGCTATGTGAGCAAAAATCTACTAAAATAAGAACAAAAAATCCAGAGTAGGGTCAAAGAGAAATCAATAATGCAGGACTCAACAAAAAAGTATATTTATTACATTTTGTGATGGGAGTAAAACAATTTACTTGCCCTTCTGTATTTGTTAAGTGCTGAGAGACAACAGAATCATGGTTATGCTGTTCCTGATGTTCTTGTCCAGGCACAGCATGCTGTTCTGCTATATTAACTATTTTTTAATAGTGGTTGGCAATGCAAGTATAGATCTGGATGCATCTGCATCCTGATGGATGTGCCAGACTTTCCTGTATGAAAATCAGGTCTGTATTTCCACTGCACAAGCATATCCCTACACTGACTTCACTTATCTGTACAAGCACAGAGGAAATTCTGCCCATACATTGTGTGTTGCAGGCACAGGACCATAAAACCAAAACTGTACAGTGCCAGCAGCAGCCAAGGAATGACATTCAATTTAAGACAGTGGCTGTGGCCATTCCACAGCTTCCTTACACCATGTGTCTCCAGAGCAGCAAAGGGAATTAAACAGCCATCACTGCAGGAGAGCCTGGATAAAGCCTGCAGACCTTGGTCAAGGTTTTTACTCTCTTGGAATTGTATCACCAAAAGAAAAAAGTAGTAAGGAAGTAGTAGCCTTTTTATGATCAACAGCTGTGTATACCCAAAAGGTAAACACAGTAATTTAAGAACTGTAGTACTACTCTAGACCAAGAATCATTTTCACATCACATTAATATAGGTTATAGATAAAAAAAGGGAGCTTAAAGAGTATCTTCTTTTTGTGTTGCAAGACCATGAACTTCAATATACACAGTCCAATTTTTAAAAGCCAAATAGAAGACAAAAAGAGTAGCAATAATAAACAGTATTTAGCAAAAGATGAGGAAGAAAAACATAGAATATGATAGCGAATACATTTAGAATCATTCTTGTGAGAGTCAGAACAATTCAAGATTATGTTGTTTTGCTATAGCTGTAAGCTCTGCAGCCCACAGAAGTAAGATATCTAAGAGATAAAAGAGAGATGAGTATAAACATTATTTCTGAGAAAGAAGAGAGGATTAACAGTCAGGCTTACTATCTGAAAAAAAAAAATCATCAACAAGCCCAACAACTAACTTTCAGATGGCATTTCGTTACACTTTTTATTTAAGAAAATGATACATTGAAATCATTATTCTTCCCAAGACTTACTGGAAGAGCTACAAGATTAAGCTTTCCTACACAGTTCAAAACTAGACAAATCTGCATGGTCCCTTATAGCCTTTTATGAATCCTTTCCTAATTTCACAGTGTAAAACAAGGGCACATAATAAAAACAGACACTATAAGTCAAGATCAAGCAAAGGTGGCAGGAGGCAAGAACTCCTAGGGAAATCAAAACATAAAAAAGTGTACATGAGGTGGAAGCAGAGTCAGGTCACCCTGCAGGAATGTGGAGACACTGCCCAAGTGTGCAGAGATGGAGTTTGGAAAGGCAAAGCCCTCTTAGTCCTGAATCTGGTAAGAGACACAAAGGCCAACATGAAGGGCTTCTACATGCAAGCCAGGAGCAGAAACAAAACTAGGGAAAACAAGGGCAACTGCACCAGGGGCATGAAAAAGCTAAGGTACTCAATGCCTTCTATTCATCCATCTTTACTGGTAATATTTGCCATACCATAGGTCCCTGAAAGTGCTGGAAAAATCTGGAGCAAGGAAGACTTAACCCTCTGTGGAGGAAGATCAGACAGGGAACATCTAAACACACACAAATTTAACATTTAAACAAACACCTGATGGGATGCACTCATAAATTCTAAGGGAAGCTGGCCAATGTCATTGTGAGGCCACTAAATAGTAAGTGAAAGGTCATGGCGATCAGGAGATGTTCCTTGTGATGATAAGAAAGCACATATTGCTCATGCCTTCAAAAGGGTAAGGAAGAAGAGGATCGAGGAAGGCCGGTCAGCTGCATCTCAGTCCCTGGGAATGCAATAAGCAAGTAATTCTGGAAACCATTTCCAAACACTGCAAAGACAAAGAACTGATTGGCAGTAGTCAACAGGGATTTACAGAAGAAAATCATGCCTGATAACCAGTTAGCATTCTGTGATAAGACAACTGGCTTGGTGGATGACAGGAGGGCAGACAGTGCTGTTTACCTTGACTCAAGCAAGGCTTTTGAAACTCTCTCATAACATTAGATTAATGGACAGTGGATTAAAGTTGACTGAACTGCCTTGATCAAACAGTTGTTGTGATCAGTGGCAGGAAGTCCAGCTGGAGGCCCATCATCAGCTGTGTCCCCCTTAGGGTTAGTACTGAAGTCAGTCCTGTTTAACATCTTCATTTCTGACCTGGATGATGGGCCAGAGGGCTCCCTCAGCAACTCAGAAAATGATGCAGAACTGAGAATAATATTCACACACCAGATGATTGTGCTGCCATTTAGTGAGGCCTCCACAGGCTGATGAAATGGGCTGACAGGAACCCACCGAAGTTCAACAAAATCCTGGGAGGGAATAACCTCATGCACCAGACAAGGCTGGAGATTGACCAGCTTGGCAGAAAAGGACCTGTGCCCTTGCACCAAAGACAACCAAAAACCTCATGCACTAGGCAGAGGATTGCCAGCAGCTTGAGGGAGGTGATCCTTCCCCTTTTCTCAGCTCTGGTGAGACACATCTGGAGTGCTGTGCTCAGCTATGGGCTTCCCAGTTAAAGAGAGACACTGAAGCAAACCCAGTGAAGCTTCATGATGATGATTATGGGACTGGAGCACCTAATGTAAGATGAGAAACTGAGAGAGACAGGATTTTTAGCTGTAAAAAAATATATAATAAATTAATATAATGGTTTACATTTAATATATATTCTTTTACTATACTAGGTGAGATAAATTTTAACCTGCTATTAAATTATAAGTATTTATAGTTCTCCGTAACAGTGTACTAGGAAAAAAGACTGTGAAATCAAAATAGTAGTAGAACTGGCAAACCTTTAAGCCTTTCAACATCTGATATACCAGGAATTGGATTCGATCTTCAGTTAATTTTTCATGCTTCATTATCTTACTCAAGTCTGTTCCCATAAATGGCATGACGAGGTAGCTTAAAACAAAACAAAACAACAACGAACATAAAAAAAAAACCCCAAAAATTTGATTAAGTTTGTCATGTAAATTTAAACATAATTGTATGCTATAGTCCAAGTAAAATATTAAATTATAGATAATTCCCTTCACCAAAAAATTCCTTCACCATCCTCCTACCCTCCAAGCCTATCTGTTTTTATCTGATTGTCATAAAGAGGTATTGCCCAGTTCCGTCACTGATTATGGAAATTTGTTAGATATCAGAACTAGCTTAGAAAGAAACTAACCAAAAGCCTTGCAGTATTTCAAAGACAGCTACACAGAAAACTAAGAAATTCATGCAAGGCAATGTATCTCACAATCATGACCACCTCACTGAACTAGCAAAATTTGATGATTTTAGAGTCTCATTTAAAACACAGTGCTTCAATGCTCATCACATACATGTGCATTCTATGACATGCTGCATAAAATGCTAGCACAATAGACAATATGGACAACATTCCTTTTGGCTCAACGATCAATATGAACACATGCTTCATGTTTTCTGTACTTCATTTTCTACATTTTTCTGTCAGATAGCTTTCTCTGTCAACATATAAATACACAAGGTTGTTTAGGAAACATAGCTACACTAGATGAAATCCAGAACAGTTCTACTAACACAGGAAATCTACATTAAGCTCATTAAGGTCAAAAGGATTTCTGAGCACTGTTTCTCTAGCAACTCTAATTCACAAAAATTGCAGCAGTAAACAAGTAAAACAGCAGACATGTTAAACATCTTGTGTCTGAGATGCCACCAAAAGGTCAGGGAGATGTGGTAGAAACAACCTGTATCAGGCGCTGTGTGGACCACTGACTGGGAAAACAGTCACAGGGCACAACAGACCACAATGCAGATAAACACTAAAAAATTCAGCAGAATCAGCACTTTTTAATTGATCCTTGAATTAGGATGGATCCCACTGAGATGTGCCACATAGTATGGATAACCTTCAGCCTACCTGATTGGGTTAAGAATTGCCCTACCATTTGAGCAACCTGCGCCTTAGAGTAAGAAATCAATACTTGAAAGGTGAATTAGGGAATTCACCAAACTGCCATTTACTAAGGGCTGAAAGAAGTACACACCTTGTAAGACAGGAAACTGGTTCTAATGACAATGTGAAAACCCCAGCCCACCAAAGTTGAATGTAAGAGTTATATTAAGCTGAAACTCGGGGAAAAAAAGTCCATGAAGCAACAATTTTGAAATTCTCAATTTAAAAAGAAACAACCTTTCCTCCCGCACAAGCAACGGTGCTCTGCTCCAAAACACAAACAACTTGGAACTTACAAGTCATTAAACTTCTCCAGTGTTAAATCTGGTGTGAATACATCCAAAATTCCAATGACCTAAAAAAAAAAAAATATTAATGGCTGATTTGATGCGATAAAGTCTAAATCACCTAATAAGTGAAAAAATATAATTCAAAACATTTCCATAATGAGACACTAGCTACAGGCATAAACATGGCAGAAAGAATACCTAGAGCAGTGCCTAGCACTACCTAAAGTAGTGCCAGTATTTGTTATGTGTTAGATTTTATAACTCAGAGGGCAGCTTTACCCTGTGATAAAAAAATATAAGAGTATCTGCTGGAACTAAAAGTTCAGAGGCTAACAGTTTTATGTAAGAGGAGACAGTATTTTATCACTTGAACTACTGAAGTGTTGAAAATAAACCAGACAAATCAGTCCATAATATGAAGCACTCGTAAGTGCTCTCCACCTAGCTGGGCCTGCTGCTTACCAATGAAGTACACTTTAAACATCTTCTGATTTCAGTAACAGGGTAATTTAGGTTCATAGACTACAATAGCTAACTGGAAGTACAAAGAAGAAACTAGAACTAAACTGTTTTTATTGAGAAAAAATTAGCAAGAATTTTATATAATTTACTATGGCTCATACTTTAGGTTCTCCAAAGAGCTTTTTTTTGTCAAACAAAAGCATTCTATCACTTAACAGAAAACAATCTAGTAAAATGGATTTTCCACCACAGCTTTTCCTATTAGTATGGTTTTTGGGAGAACTATACAAACTGACTGGGTGCATTACACTAAATACCAGTGCTTCTTTCGAGCCCATTAAAAACCAGAAAATTAAATATACACAACTCAATGCTCGAAAAGAAGTAGCTGGAATTATCTAAAGCCAGATTTTAATTTAGATGCTGCTTAATCTAGGCAGTGCCAAAATAATGCAGGCTTTTAGAGCTGTTTCTTTTCTACCTCTGCTCCTAATTCATGACCATTTCTGTCTGTTCAGAGGAAGACTCCCAAGCCTCAGAGCGCTTGTGGTGTTTCCCAGGTGCAGGCTGCTATGTCACAGAATCGCAAAATATTCTGAGTTGGAAGGGACCCACAAGGATCATCGAGTAGAACTCTTAAGTGAATGGCCTGTACGGGGATTGAACCCACAACTTTGGTGTTATTAGCAACATGGGGCTGTGCAGGGCTTTGCTAGAAAGCAAGCTAAAAGACTAATAGCCTTTATAACCTTGTTCAACCCTATCTTTGTGGCCATGCACACAACATACATAAAGAACTGTCGTCCAAATCAGATATCTTTAAAAAAAAAAGTGAAAATAAAGAGAAGCATGAGCAAAAATGGAGGGGGGAAATGCAAGAAAAGGACAACTTCCTTTATTTAAAGCCTTAATAAAAATCACCAACCATGATGAAATCCTTACTGCACACATTTTTAGTCTTTCCACATTAAGGGCAAACTACTACAGTTAGCCTGGATAGTATCAAAATGTCATAATGATGAAGATAGAAAAACTAATAAAGATGAAGGCAGAAAATTACAACTCCCTTTCTCTGTAGCCACATATATCTTTGAAAACAAGTCACTAATATTATTTACCTGGGAGTGTTACATGAAACTAATTAAAGAAGAATAACTACCATAAAACAATAATTAAACCCACAGAGCATGTGGTTATTATTTGAAGTAATATCTCTAGTGCTAACATTACAGTAAGAATTTTCTTTCTTATGGCAGTTTTACATAAGGTTTTCCTTTTCTCTGTGGAGGCAGTGAGAGAAAGGAGGAGCACAGGATTACAAAGACGTACATTACAACAATGGAGAATAATGCATTATAATGGAGCATAATGCATAATACAGGCATGTCTTAAGGCAGCGTGTGTACGCAAACACACACAGAGCACACACAGCCAGAAAAGTTGTGTGCTCTCCACAGACTTAGATACACAAAGAAAGAAGTTAACATTTTAGCAGTAATTTTATTCAATATGCGTCTTTCCTTATCAAGCCCCACTTTCTCAGAAGTCTTGCTTGTTCTCCTTAAGTAGGTATTTCCATGCCCTCATACACCTAAGCAAGAACCATCAGAAAATAAACCCCACCACATCTGAATGTAGCAGTGAAAGACACTGGGACACCACAATAAAAAGAAGGGACACAGAGGAGGATGAAATAATGTGGCTGCTCTATCACATCCATCTGTGCACCAAGGCATTATCAGGCATCCCCTGTGAAACACGGGAGCATGAAGAACACATTTCCATACAGAACATACCAGCCCCAAAACACAATAACATTCTAATGTGTAGCCATTCAAGTAAACAGAGCTCCTGATACTTACTTAATGCTGCCTGATGTACATCATTGCTGAGGTAAGGTTGCAAACTTATGGAGACAAACCTATCATTGCTGCAAATCCTCTACAGTGAATGAAGCCACCAAGACCAGTGCTCAGCTCCCGAAGATGGGAATTTCAAATAATGAAAAAGAAAACTCTTTAAATATGCCAAGGATTTCACAATACTACTTCTCTTGCTTTACAAACCAGGTTTTCTAAGAATCCTGAAATCCATCTTAGTGTCCAAAATGGTAAGACGTACTAATGGTTAATCAATCTTACTAAGTGAAGGACCCATTTTCTTTTCCTCAGTGATCTTTATTTAATAGCTGTGGTTT
Organism: Eulacestoma nigropectus; assembly: GCA_013397775.1. Lineage (NCBI taxonomy): Eukaryota > Metazoa > Chordata > Aves > Passeriformes > Eulacestoma > Eulacestoma nigropectus. The sequence goes on from VZTE01003650.1 coordinate 86,991, forward strand.
GGGATTATTTTCCTATACTGGAGCAGAGTCATATTTCCATTTAAGCCAGAGATTTTTGCAGCTATATTAAGCACAAGGAAGTATGGGATAAAATAAATCCTTTGAGGAAGATACAACTCCAGCTACTTGTTCAGGAAAAGGGAAAGAACTGGACAAAGTGTAGTCAACTCCCTCCTTTATAATATGATGGAAAATCCTGTTTCTGTCTGAAACACTTTCAATAAAGACAGTATTTGTAAAGAACTTTATGATACTTAAAGATAACGTTCCAGCACAAAGTAAGCCACCATAAACAATCACAAGAATAATTTCTTTTTCGTAGTGCTGCCTATATGAAATGTAACAGACATATCTGTGAAACCTTCTATAAATGTATTTTTGGTGTTAATCAGCACAATTACTGACACTATCAGAGATGGAAGCCCATCTGAGGAATGAACCCAGTAGACTCTGCAATGGCAGTGAAAAGCATCTGTGGAAATCAGCACCAGTGCTGCCTTTTCAGGGTCTTATTTTTACCCCATTAACTCTGCCAAAAGGCAATTTCTAAAATAAATAAGCCCACAAAGAATGCATCTACTGTACATTTGACTGAAAAATAACCTGAATTTCTTCGGCCTGCACAGAAGTACTTTAATAGCTTTTATCTCAAGGACAGGGTGTAATACTGTGTCACTCCCATAGAACCACACACTGGTTTGGGTTGGAAGGGATCTTTAAGCTCGTGTAGTTCTAATCCCCTACCACGGGCAGGAACACCTTCCACTAGACTAGGTTGCTCAAAGCCCCATCCAATCCAGCCCTGGACAGTTCCAGGGATGAAGCATCCACAACTTCTCTACACAACCTGTGCGAGGGCCTCACAGTAAAGAATTTCTGCCTTATGTCCAATCTAAATCTACCCTCTTTCAGTTTAAACTATTGTCCCTTGTCCTGTCACTACATGCCCTTGTAAATAATTTCTCTCCAGCTCTCTTGAAGCCTTCTTTGTATACCGGAAGGCTGCTCTAAGGTCCCTCCAGAGCCTTCTCTTCTCCGGGTGGAACAACCCCAATCCTCCTAGCCTGTCTTCGTAAGGGAGATGCTCCATTTTCCTGAAGTGCAAATCCACAAAACTACCCATCTACTGGTCTGACTAGTTTTCCACAGGTATGCTTTCACTCAATATATTTAATTTGAAGCAGCATCTCCAGGTTTTCTTAACCCAACTGTATGTGTTCCCTGACCACACTCACCACCTTTAACTTGTTAACAAATAAATAGCGGATTGACATTGGTGAAGTGGTTTCTGCCCTTCCCTTCTCAGCTGCCTCCTTTTCCAAACACTATTCCAGCAGCAGAGCACAATGGCAAATAGCTCCTCATCTCTGTCCCCCCCGTACTCTGATGTATTGGATTACTTTTATTCAAGGACTGACCCATTACATTTCTGTAAAAGACAGTTTCTGATGTAAGCAGCAGTACATCAAGAAGAGACCTGAATCTAGTGTAAATTAATAAGGAATATAGGTTACGTCTCTCATACAATAAGTGCTGCTTTCCCTTGCAGGTGTTATGCATGAAAACACAGTGAAGTTGAGTGGCTTTAGCACTCAGGCTAAACATGCAAGTGCATTTTTAAAGAGAGAGCCTTGCTAGGGTGCACTGAACTACATATTATGCTGCATTAAACTTGCTGCAGGATTAACTTCATGTTCCTGTGCTGTTCTACATCATGGGCACCTGCCTTCTTTTATTACACTAAGAACTCTCAATCTTTTTAAAACTTCAACTATTCATGCCAAGGCTTGTACCATAGTCACCTTTCTTCCCCACAGAGTAACAATACACGAGATGAGGAATGCCTGCAAGATCTCCTTTTCTCCTGCCAGTTACCACACTGGTAGTCACAAGCCATACCCACGAGCATCACCACACTCTTCCTTCAAAGGATTCATATGTAACACTGGACAGATTCAAATCCTGCAGACAGACTCATCTTCATCTCTAGATTGGATGGCAATCAAAAGAGAAAGCCTGGGTTTCAGTGCTGTTTTTCTTATTTTCATTTCATGGAAAAAGCTCATCAGTCTGCTTTATTAAATAGTACCCAAGACTGGGTGTGAATAAATGGCTATTAGCTGAAGCCCAGGCTACATAAAACACCTATTAGACAGGTTAGGAAAAGAGGCAGAAATGACAACAGATAGCCCTATGTTGACTTACTGACTTCTGAGTACCAAAATAAAATTATTCCAGTGTCCTGTTAGCTCCCTAGAAAAAATTAGCAAGAACTTTATATGATTTACTATGGCTTGTACCTTAGGTTCTCCAAAGAGGTTTTTTTGTCAAACAAAAGCATTCTATCACTGAACAGAGAAATAACAATCCAGCAAAATGGATTTTCCACCACAGCTTTTCCTATTAGTACGGTTTTTGAGAGACCTATACAAACTGACTGGGTGCACATCCCTAGATGCGCTAAGCTTTCAGCCAGCAGAAAAGCAGACAGAAGTGTTTCTCCCTTACATTTTTCACAGCAATAAACTGCCCAGTTATAACTGTGTTTTTGCTTTCATAAGGACCAATAAGGAGATTTGCCATTTCCAGACAGGATTCCTGAATTGTACTTTATTGGCATATATGTACCCAAAGAATGTGAAATTTTAGCTGGTGCAGTCCTGCAGGACTTGCTGCAGGAAACCTCTTCTAACACAGTGAGCACGCTCTCATCCACTAAGGCATCACTCATTTACAACTCCCTTGTTGGTCTGATTTTGTACACTGCAGACAGTGTTGCTTTCCACTGCTCACGTCAGGCTAGATGAACTGCAAAAGGTGACAGATTTAAGATTTTTCTCAAGCAAGAACATAGCCTGATCCACTATTTTCTCTGGAACTAATTCCTCCCCTGGTTGACACTGTGTAGGTATAAATAAAAAGCTCAACATTTTTTCAAAATAAAAAAGAAAACAGAATTAAAAAGCAGTCAACCTAAAAGTGTATCATCCTCAAAAATATAACTGTAGAGAGGCAGATAATTTGGTGTCTGTTGGATATCCAATTCCTTCCAAAGGGGAAAAAAAGCTACATGCTTCTCATAATGCAAAACACACACTGGTCTTCAGATGTAAGAATACACCAGAGAATGATTTCCACTCTGAGCAATGAATGAGAGCATAACATAGAGTACCTTTAAACAAATACTGCAGTGGCCTCTTACATACAGAGTTTCCAGGAAGGGAAAACATCTGTAGAGTATTAACTGACCCAAGAAATGTTTAATGGCCATTTGTCAGAAATTTTATGCCAGAAACACATTCAGAATTTACTTGGTAGTATTGCGTCAGAATTCCTGTAGGCGCCTACACATAAGCGTGGGTATATACATATGTACACATGGGTATATACATACGTACACACACCACACTTTGATAAAATCCATGCTCTGTTCTGACACGAGCCACCAGCATGAGCCGCTGCTCTTCTATTCCTCTCTCCAGTGCCATCTCCCCTTGCCAGCTACTTTGCATTCCTGCTTGAAAACGTCTCTTAACAAACTGGAGGTGAGGAGAGCACCAGGGCTGGATCACTGCAAGCCACTGTGCACTTGTTTCAACAAAAGCGGGTATCGAGGTATCACTTACAGTCCAAACGCATAAGAAAATCCAAGTTATTTGCCAAAAGAAACTAAAGGTTCTGCACCTCCACTTACTTGTCTGGGTTTCGCTCTGCATACAGAGACATCTCCATTAACTGCAGAAGAATACACAAATACAGAGCTATGCAAATGTTTGAGACCTAAAGCCACGGCTAACGTTAGCATGCTGGCCATATTCTCACTGCTTTTGGTTTTCAGCCAGAGCCGTTATAGGTAAGTTTTAAAGGTCCTCATTTTAAACGAACAGAAACACAGAACAGAAGCAGCACTACTGGAAAATATTTCCTAGAGGTAAAAAGACTGTTCCTCTGTACAAGATTCGGCAGATGTGAAAGAAATAAACAAGAGCTGCTAAGGCTGTAGTGGGATGAATACTACAAACTAGCATGATTAAATGAAGGAGAAAAACAACCCCAAGCAGTGCTTTCTTCATTCTGCCTTAGCTGTGTTTACTGCTCATTTCCATACCATGCCCTCCCTTGTGCCAGCTATTTATGCAGCTACAGAGTGATCCAGCAGCTTATCCCACTGGAAATAGACTTTTCTTTTTGGCAATGTCTTAGGAATTGATCTGGGTTAGACTGCTTCTTTGGTAGTAGAAACAGCTTATGAAGTTGGGGAAGCATCCCAGGTCCTCTCAAAAGGCTTACAAAAAAGAAAACAAAAAGCATACCAGTGCCATTAAAGACTGATTTATCTCTTATCAGCCAGGTCTTATCCTCTTCACACACAGCCGCTGTCCCTTGGCCCTCAACACTCCTCTGAATTTGTTTGCAAAGGGTTGATGAGAAGTTCCATGTGATCAAGTCTGCATGGTTTATATAGAAACATTCCCCACTACATGGTCTATGCAGAAATATGCATCACTACATTTACTTGAGAGCCATCATGGAGTGCAAAGGTCTAATGAAAGACGGTATGCCAGCAACCAGTCACCTCCTCCTGAAAATGCTTAAATAGACAAGCAAATTGACCTGTAAGTTAGCTTCCCTACAAAATATAATACTCTGAATTCCAGGAAAATTCAGTAGAATTACTCCTGTATTTGTTTTTACATGACTCCTGGTCATCCTACAACCCTTCTACGCAAAAAAGATGAGCCTATTCCTCAAAGGGTATATAATGGAGGTCATCTAGGGTATTAAGCAGTAGTTTTCCTCCATTTTTCTCCACTGACATGCTGATGAATTATATCACCGTGACACATGTTTAATGGTATCTTCTGCTATCTTAATGGAGGATCAGAGCTGCTATTTTTAACACGTGTCAAACCATTACAATTTCTTCCATCATTCTGAATACAGCATAAGGTTAAATAAACGATGATAATGTATTGCTGCATGCTTAACACAAAAATTCCCTGAAAGCTACGAGGGGCAGAGATGGTCCTTTGAGAGCTAATCACAGTGAAACAAACGAAACAGCACACTTTCCATAAAAGCCAACATCAAATTCCTTGTGATTAGAGAAGTAATTTTGAAACAAAAACAGATAAGAAGAGTGAATTGGATGCAATTTTAACTATCAAATAAACAGAAGAAATTCTTTCCTGTGAGGGTGGTGAGACATTGGAACAGGTTGCCCAGAGAAGTTGTGGATGCCTCATCCCTGGATGTGTTCAAGGTCAGGCTGGATGGAGTTCTGAGCAACCTGGTTCAGTGAAAGGTGTCCCTGCCCACAGCAAAAAGGTTGGAACTAGATGATCTTTCATATCCCTTTCAATGCAAGCCATTCTATGTTCTGTGATTCTATGAAATATGCAAAAAGAAGCTCTCTGACAGAATGGTCATGGGTCAAAGAGGTCAGGCTGAAAATCATGATGAGGAGCAATACTGCCGTTCTGGTTTAATTTTGGATGGGTGGAGCAGCTAAACAAGTACCCTTGAGATCAGCCCAGGAACTGAAAATCCTAAAAGGCATTGTTGCTGCTTCTAATTCACCGTGGGCAACATGACTGACAAAAGGGAGTGAGGTTGGGGTGGTGAATAGGAATTGTCTTGATGGCTGTACTGCCACGTCAGTCTCATCTCAGATGGGTGGAACAGTCAGTTTCTGCCTCCAATCCCTGCAGGATCATTTATTCAGTCTTTGTTCTCTAATGAGTAGATGCCGTAATTCATGTTAAAACTTTTCCTTAGTACATAAACCTCTTCTTTCTGTGGCCCAAACTGTTTCCTAAGATTGTAAATCATTCCCAACCTTCATATAGATTGATTTATAATTTGTACAGATTGCGCTCATGTTCCCCAGTGAGCATTTCCTTCAGGACTCTTTAATTACCAATTGAGTCCACAGTGGAGTTCTAGAGTATTATTCCGAAGGGCATACACTGCATAAAACCTGCTAGGAGTGGAAAATGCTACCCAACAGATTATTCTGGGAAATGGAAGAAAAATAATCTCAGAATTCTGGACACAGTTAGGAGCTTGGCAACTGCACGGGTTGCTCTGCTCCCAAATGTTCAATAAAGAAAACGCTGAGAGTATTAAAGCCCATATACAGAAGTTTCCTACAAACATTAACTCTTTGAACATAAGCAGCAGTGGTTATGAGGCAGCTACTTTGAAGTAATCAGACTAAAAGATTTAGATTAAAATATTACAAGCAGACAGTTTCTTAAGCCTATAAAAGCTCTTTTTTCCTTCTGGACAGCCAGGATAGCCCACAAATTATTCCTCAAATGAATCTAGTTGGTACTCACAATATTAATATTATAATGTTAAATGGCAAAGACTAGTTATTGTTATTACCAATTTCTCCCATCCTCGCTTTCGATCTCTCAGCTTTTTGTGAAGGCCCTCTGAATGGAGGTATGCTCTAATCTTGCACATCAACTAACATTTTCAACTATGTTCTTATGCACCATTTTAACAACTCCCTCCAAACTATCAGGTTTTGTATTCCCCATGCATTCTTCATGAACAGCACTTAAAACTACTACTGTAATCCTCCAAGCCCACCCTGGGACCCTTCTCACCTGGAATCCATGTTTTGACTCCATGAAAACTGTTTTCACACAAACTTTTTTTTTTTTTTCCTTAACCGCTAAGCAGTACTGGGACAATGTATCTTTCTGTCAATTACACTTTCAACACTTCTTTCTTCAGTTGTTCGTCTTTCATGTTACATGGGAATTATGTGCAGAGTTCTACAACCTATTCTCTGCTCCACAGTAAAGCAATTTGCTTAGTCATTTGTGGACTTTTCCTGTTTCCTGTTAATATAAGCCTGAAACTTTCAAATGCTTCATGAATGATCAAAAAAGAGAAAAACAGTAACCCCTCCCCAATGATATGCATGTGTGCATCTTCATGCAAGCCCGGGGGGAAAGAAAAAAAAAGATCCTGAGACCCACAGGCCTGTGCTCTGCATTCTCCTGCAAATCCCAGGAACGCAGTGATGGAGACTGTAATTTCTGGTCTTTAATCCCTCTTGCTAGTGCTGAGCAAATTGCACTGTGGTCCTAACCTTCCCCACTCAATCTTTCCTACGTGGAAATTAAGTGGTGTTTCCCACAGGATATTCTAGTTTGTGTGAACTGATGTTTGTAGGATAGATAGACGAAAGACAGGCTGAAAGATGACAGAATTCCCTTCAGCTACACATTTGCCTTGTCCAAATCTACATATTTTCTTTGATTTAGAGTGCCTAAGATGTGGTTTTGAGCTAACTACCCAACTCACGTTTTCATGCTTCATGTGTTTCAGGAGACGCAGCTCTCGGTAAGCTCGTTTGGCAAAGAGCTCAGACTGAAATGGGCGGTATAATTTCTTAATGGCCACTTTGGTGCCACTTCTTCCATCAACGGCTGAGCTTTAAGGGAAAAGAGAGTTTGGTGAGCAAGGACCGAAGCAAGTCTGCAAACCCGGCTGGCACTGGGCAGAGGCTGCATCCTGCCCCACGCTGCCGGGCCCTCGGCCTGCAGCCCCCCATGCTCTGGGGAGAGACCACCTCTCCAAAGCACCTGTGCCAGCAGCCATCTCATTTCATTCGCCTGCCAGACTCTGTGTTGAAATATAGACAATTATCAAATGCTTTAAAGAGGAACAGCTAGGGAGTGGGAAACACATACCCAAACCAAAAATAAGACAAAAAATCCCACAAAACGCCCAAACCTACCACCAACGCAGACCCAAATCAAAGGGCTACAACAACCCGGGCTTCGAGGACGCTGCCGCTCCAGGGTGCCGTGGGCCGGGCTCGGCAGCCGCGGGCAGCGCTCCCCGAGCAGGGCTGGGGCAGCGCTCCGGGCTCTGCTCGCTCCAGGGGCGGAACACGAGCGGGTCGGCTCCCCCGGCGGAGCAGCCTGGCCCGGGGCGGCCAGGTGAGCAGTGGGGCCGCCCCTCAGGCCCCGCGGGGTCGCCGGCACCGGGCGGGGCCAGCCCGGCTCCGAACAACCGGGAAAAGTTGGCAGGAGCAACACGCCGGAGGGCCGGGCCCGGCAGCATCCTCCGGGCCGGGACAGAGGCCGCCGCCCCCGCCCGAGCTGCCCCCCGCCGCCCCGCTCACCACACGGCTCCGTAGGCGCCGGACCCCACAGGCTGCAGGTCCCGGTAGCGGTCCCGCACTTCCCAGAGGGTCTTGGTGATCTCCTGCCGGTAGAAGCCATTCTTGGGGGAGGACATGGCGCCGCCGACCCCCGCCGGCACGCACCGACAAAGAGCCCGGCCCGGGGGAGCGGGAGCGGCTACCGCCGCCGAGCCGGGCTGGGCCGAGGGGCTGGGCCAAGGGGCTGGGCCTGAGCGAGCCCGCCCCGCCGACAGCACCGCCCGCCGCCCCGGCTCACCCCTGGGCACCGGCACCGGGATCGGCATTGGGATCGGCACGGGCACCGCCAGCGCCCTCCCTCCCCTCCAGCCCGGCCGCCTGGGGCTGCGCTCCGCCGAGGCTGAGGCGCGAAGGGCGCGGTGTCCCGGCGGCGGCGGAGCGTGCCCGCACAGGGAGGCAAGTGCCGGGGCTCTCCTTGTCCATGCGAGTCCTTGCAGTGGGGAGCAAACCCCTCCCGGCCGTCTCTTCCCCGCCACGGTGCGACCGCTCACGCGGGGCCAGTTTTGCGTTTGTGCTCAGGTTCCGGTGAGGTGTCACCGGCTGCTGCATCCAAGTGTAAAGGAGTATGAAAGGCTGCAGCTGGTAGAGCTGGGAGTACAAAAGTGAGCTTTTGTATGGCCTCTGCCCTGAGACGCATAGCTGAGGGGTCCCCAGATCATCCCAGGGTCAGACCATAAGTTACAACAATATTTCATGTAGTTAAATAAAAACCAGCATACACTTGGTTCAGGCGTTCAGAGCAAGTGGTCCGGCGCGTGGCTGGTGTGAACTGGAATGGAACTGTTGCAACAGTGGCTTGAAATGACTGCGGTGCTGGAGTATGGACAAGAGCAACCTTCTCAGCAGCTCTGTAATAAATAGGCCTGGGCTAGCAACACATGTAAGGCAAAGACCTGGTTTAAAATATGTTTTATGTGTTCTCTGTGTGAATTTAATTAAAATTTTTGTCCTTCAGGGTCTGGTAAAGCCTTTGTTTTGTTTGGCGTCACCCTTGAGCAATGCTGCTGAGGTTAGATAATTCAGATTGCTGTCACTACAGTTCAGTTTGTGATTTAGCTCTAAAGGGGCAATCTGGTCAAGTTTCGTGGTTCCCGATGCCATTTTGGTAGTTGCCAGGCGCCCAGCCCTTTTCTTGCCTGACTACCAAATGTGGAAGAGCCACCCTGCCCTCGCTCCTTGATTCTGATACAGTAGATAAAAGTACTAACTTAGCACCAAGACAAGGTCACTCTTGTGCAGAAGCTGAGAATATTGCAGAGCAACTTTTGTAAAATATTTTAAATTGACAAAGTTATCCACTGATGGTTTCCCCATGTTTTTCCTTCGTATAAGTATTCCAGTGTACTTTGCAACAGATAGATGAAGTAGCTGTGTAGATCAAATAAAAGACTGGCTTTTCCCACCACATCACACATACAGGAGAACTGGTAAACTTACTGAAAAGACTAGGAAATCAGCACTGCTGTAACAAGGGAAGCTGTCTAACAAACTATTCAAAGTGTCTGTGAAGGGAGTGAGGCAAGAAACGTGGGTCCATCCACAGCTGGTAGATCTTACAGCAGTGTCACAAACTGCATGAGTCTCTGCATCCTGCTAGGCTCAGCTGGATCCATGGTGATGTGTTTTCCCAAAGACAGTTTGTTGCAAGGGGACTAAGAGATGCTACAGCTGTGTCTTATTCTGGGCAATGTATGCTTGACAGGATAGATTGAAAAAGGAATGCTATCAGATGTTTCTGCTTCTGGCATATGTTTATTGTAAAGTTAATAGAAAAAAAGGGATCTTCCTCAGACATCATTAACAAAAAATAATAAATGCATTAATGGTGCAAAAATTGCACTTTTCTAATGCTCATCCCATGAAGAGAAGATTTAAGAGGTATCAGAATGTGGTGGGGGTTTTTTAAAGAGCCATTTTTTGATGTGCTGGATGGTTGCCATCAGCTGCAAAGCATATGAGGTAGATGGGATATGTACAGTACTCTTTCTAATCCCTCTGGGAACTGAGAGCTCAATTTCCCTCCAGCCTGGAGGTGAAGATTTGATGCTGGAACAGAAGCTCTCCAAGCAACCAGTCAGAAATCTAACCATGTTTTCCTGGGAAATCCTACATGTATGAAGTCTGGTGGGAGAGTTTGATGGCACTGCTGCTCACCACAAACGGTCAATTGGAGATGACAAAAAGGCACAGCCCCGTTTGTCAGAAGCTGAACTGCAGGTGAGCTGCTGGGCCCTGGGTGCAGGAGTGCATCAGTGTCAGCAGGGAGAGGAACTGGCACCTGATCTCCAGTCCAGGCACTGATAACGAGCAGGAAAGGAGATCATACAAAGTCCTTTGAAAAATCAAATGTCTTCCCACCTTTCTGCCTGTTTATGTCTGTCTTCCACATGATCATTTTATTCTTGATACACTAATTCACACATGAACAATTTAGTTGTGTAAAACATACCTTAAATGTCAAGAAACATAAAATCTTGCTGAATTGTCAAAAGCTGATTCCTAGAACATTAATATTTTTAACAAGATTTCTATATCCCCACCTTCAAAAAATACTCTGTGTCTACTTAGACATGTTGCCATGGAGGAAGTAAGTTCATTTTATTTATTACAACAAGAAGTAAAGGTTAAAAATGATAATAAAAAAATCTCAGCTTTAATATGAAAATACTCTTTTGCTGTTGTGTCCCCACCCCTCCCTACTGGAGTCACTGCCAACTATTTTGCAACTTTTCTAGTTTTGTCTCTTTGCCCCATGAGCAGGGTGCTTCAGATCCAGTTTCTGTAACATGTAGCGCTCCTGGGGCCTTGCCATGTTGCAAGGTCACTCAACCACCAGCAGAAAGCAATAAATATGCACGACCTAAGTGCTTTTTTATTAAAAAAAAAAAATTAAAACGACACATTTCATTTTTTAAAGAGGTCAAGTGAGAACTTACTAAGTAACAATGTACTACCCCATTACCCCTGCTTGCTGGAGGTTGGTGGAGGAAGAGAGGCCAGTTGTATAGAGTAGTAAACACCTATGTATAAGTCAAATATTTTTAACACTCTCCTAACTTTTTCTCCTCAGGATCCACCAAAAGGTCCTCTCTTACAATATACTGAAGGAGTTTAATTTTTAAACTATCACAGACGGTTGCAGTATGAGATGCTATAGTGTACAGAGCAAAAAAAAACTCTTGAAGAGTTTTCCAACTTCAAAGCAAAAATCATATGAAAAGAGCATTAATAGATATCACTGATGGGTAGCTTTACTCCTCTGTCACTGCATACTTGTGCACATCTCCTGTTTAAATCACCAAAACTGTTGTGGCATTCCTACCCCCATCTCACCCATCCTTCTCGATGCTGCCTTAGTTTTTTGTGTTTCCACCTCAACCTAATGAGAGAGCTGGGCAGGATAGGAGTACTGTATGTAATTTTTGCACAGAATGTAATTTAACTATGGGTTCTTGATTTCAGTCATCAGGCTCTAATATAAAACAGGAATATATTATCTGAGTGCTAATCTACAGGATATTATTCTAGAAGGAACAAAGTATTGCTCAGTGGAGGCTGCCAGTTATGGCAGATTTAATGTATAGTTGTCTTAGGGCTGCCACTGTGATTCAGTATTTCTACTGCATTCAATATGACTTGTGATCAAATTGGAACCTAAAAGGACTGGCTAAAACCTCTGTGCTATGGTACACATCTTAATGTGCGACAATAATTGGAGCTGGGGGACTATGGGAGTGCAAAATGAAGCATTTGTATGTGTGCAAGATTGAAGCCTAATTTAAGAGTTTCGCTCATTATGTAGAAATTTCTAGTCTAATGGATTAAGTGTCAGATTAGTGATCAGTGTTCACATAGAAAGCTCACAATATATTCCCTCCTTGTAGTGAAAACTTAGACCCTTTTAGGTGTATCAGTTCAATATTTCATCTTGCAGCAGAAAGAAGGGCAGTGGCAGCGACAGTAATGCAGCTTTCTAAATCTCTTGGTACTAGTGCCTTAAAACCCCTTAACCAGACTCATAAATTAATGACACCTGGTACTCTCACTTGTGCAAGTGTGCTGATTTTCTAAGGACCAGTGTTTGCATCCATAAACACTAGCAGCAGTAGCAGCAATGTGAGAGAAAAAAGCAGCTGCTTTTAAAGCAAATGGAGAGGTTGCTACTAATTCCTTCTTAAGGAGACTGATCTTGTTGAGGTTGGATCCCTTCCTGCTGCTAACAAAAGACATAGTTTACTCAATTTACAGTGCAATTCTCTTTTCACGAGAGCTAAATCTTTACCACTGCTCATCTGTCAGGGATTCTTGGGCCAAGTCAGTAATTTACAGATGTAGCAAAGGATACTCAAGTAATTTGTGCCAGCAGCTCAATATGGTACTTTTTGGACAAATTAATCTTTGATCTGGTCCCAAGAGTGGTGAAAGTGGAGGTCTGTTTTCTTGTTATGATCCAGGAGCACATGTGACAGAAAGAAAGGAAGGAAGTGACTTTTGTATTGACTGCTTCCCACCTCTGTCAAAAGTGCTTTTGCTGCCAACATTTTGTCCTTGAAAGGGTTGTTCCCCTCCTGACCCTTAGCGTGAGTTTGCTGTGTCAGATCCTGCAGCACATTGACCCTTCTTCCCTCTTGCTTTCATCTTTTAGACCATATCAAAAAAACACTAAGAGCACTACCTAGAACTCTGCAACAATGCTGTCTAAATAATGACTCTCGACCTATTGATAATGACAGATTTTTTTAATATATCAGTATTGATTACCTAATTTCCTATTATTTTCCCCTCTAAAAATTCTCAAACGTACTAGTAACTCTGCTGTTTCATACTCATGCAGCCACTTTGTATCTTCAGGGTATGGCACGTGATATCCTCTAAAACTGTGCTTATCTAAAACCATCCTTAGTTTTTCTTTCCATTGGTCCATTGTAGATTAATTTTTTTTTATTCCTGTCTGCTTTGGCTGTGTCATATCAATTTCCTTTCGCTGGGTTTCTGTCGCCCTGGTTTTTCTACTGTTCTGTGTTTTTACTTTTGTAGTAGAAGTTCTCATGCATTTTCTATAAACATAGCTCTTGTTTTTCTAACCGGCATAGAATGTTTTCTGAACTTCTGGATTGTTGTTCATTCCTTTCTCCAAGGCGGAGAAAGATGATAGACTATGTTCCTATCCTGTAAAATTGCAGAGGTGTTAACCTCATCTACCAATGTGTGATTGTTTCAAGAGAGGTATAAAAAGGTGAGAATAAAGGTGGGCAGAGTCCTTCGCTCTGCTCAGTGGTCCTGACCTGCTGTTTGAATCTGCGTATTCGTGTCCGACACTGCGACAGGTTTCAGGGCTGATGAGGTAAAGAGCTTAAAAAATAAAGATGCAGATTCTAAAAGTGTGGTGTATGCTTAGGCATGCCAAAAGATTGAGATGCATGCAAAACATTTTCCTTTCGCAAGACCTTTTGCTGCCAGCGATGATAAAATTAATAGACTTGGGGTTGCACTAACCCTGATTATAGAGTGAGATAATAAATACTAGAAGTGATTTCAGTTCAGTAGGTGGATGGACAACAAGCTCTTGTGACTGGAAGCTGAAATTAGATAAATTCAGATGAAAAGTAAATTGCTAACAATGTCAGTAATTGACCAGAGAAGGCCCTTGGACAACTGTGTTCTCCCCACTGGAAGCCTGAGCTGCCTCCTCCATGAGCAAAGCCCAGCCGCGCTCCTCTGAGCTTCCCCTCTGTGGCCACCCTTTGCAGGTGGCCAGGGATGAGAGCACCCTAATTCAATGCAGGCTAAAACCTATGCTGCTCTCCTCAAACATATGTGCTATGCATAGAGCATGTACAAAGGCACAACTGTGCTCGTGAAAGTAAGAGCGCTGTCAGGAGATTAAACCCCCACTGTTTAAGCAGGCACCACTGCAAGTTTTGCAAATAACATTTGGGCCATGTAATCGATGCCTTCATTGAAGACATTTTTAGCAAATAAATTTTTATAAAAGTTTTACATTTACTTACTCTTTAAAATTTACTTTTAAGCCATCTGCCTCACCAAGCCTGACAAAACCTTCATTCCTTGATGTTTACCTCCATTTGCCTGTTTGTGTTGGTTGATAAATGTTTTCTTCCATCTGTGTTCAAATGATAAGCATTGTTAGTGCTAAGCCTTCCACCTTTCTGTCCCAGTGGGGTACTGGCTTTCCAATTACCCTCTCCTGCTGTTGTTAACTGATAAAGTTATCAAATTGTAGTCCCATGCTGGATTGCCACAAGGCAGCTGGATACCTGCTCTAGAAGAATACTTTAATTATTGGCTTTTGAGGTCTAAGTAATTTCCTTCATTTTGCACATCTAGGAAAAAGATGTCTGTCTCCCTACTGTTTTTCTTGACATTAAGATGAGATGATTTACAGGTTTTGATGGTAATTCTTTAAAAAGAGCTGAGATGTTATTGCCCATTACTGTCACCTTTCATTAGATTAAATGTGGCTATGACCATATTCTTCCTACATAATTTATCTCATAGAAAAAAATTGCATCTCTGGATGTCAAAGGAAATATTCAGAGGAAGATTCAGAGTTGCCGGAAGAACAAATTTTAGAAGCAATATAAAACTTTCTACCTCAAGTGGCAGAGCTATGACAACCATATGCATCCTTTGAAACATTTGAATGGCCACTCTCAGAGCCAGGAAACCAGATCAAACAAATGAAGGGACAAACCCCACAATAAATTAATTACTGTTGGACACAAAAAGTTCTTGTGAAATCTCTTTACTTCATCCTTGCCCTTCCAGCTGAAATGGAGCTGCCAAATAGGCTTGTAAGCTCAATATCAGATTTTAGAGAAAATAAAGCACTGAGCTACTTTTAACTGGCAAACAAACAAATGAAAAAAATGTTTAAGATATGACTGAGTGAATATTTTCATTATGTAGTCAGACAAATTATTTAAGGATTTACAAGTGTTTCACCTATTTCAGTCACCATGAAATTCAGTCATTGCATGATCATTCCAGGCCTCATCCAGCTTCACAGGAAGCCAAAGTAATGATGGCTGACAGCACTTCAGAGGAGTCACAAGAAATCCATGCAGGCATTTACTTTCAGATTAATATGCCCTGGGGAAAGTTGAATACAAGTGGCTGTATTTCATTGATGAAAGTATGGGACAACTGGAAAACATTATCAAAACAATCCATCACTCAGTCCACAAATTAGAAGCATATTTTCTAGATGGAATGCCTATTTCTATTTCTGAAAAAAATCAAAGTTCTTGGACTTGATTTTTTGTTTTTAAATCTGTTTATTAAGAAAAAGCCTTTCTTTTTACATAGAAAAGATACAGAGGAAAGTAAATGCATTAGAATCCATTACCTTGTATAATAGCTATACAATTGAATATTAATGACAAAAGTTTCAGAAAACCTAAATATTATAAAAGCCACCTCCAAAATAAGACTCTGACAGAGCAAGAACAAGACACAAAAATGAACATTGAACAACTGTGAATCACAAGTGTGTAGAAAGACACAGCCAGTACAATACAAGAGGCCTTGTGCTAAAATGATGTTCCTGTCACACTATCGTGCATTCAATGGAGGAATCAGATAAATTTAATTTTTTAAGAAATCTCAGCATCTGGTGTATCCTGCAATTTTTTATTTAATTTTCCAACTTTACAGAGTTGGAAAGCCTTTAGAATTTTGCTTAAAAAAAAACTCCAATGAGAATGTGTCAAATTCTTAAATCTTGTTTTATCATGTATTCCAATGGCAATTATTAGATCATTTTCCCAAGGACTATGTGAAGGAAAATAAGACAATGCAGAATATTTAATTCAAAGCTGTGAACTGAACTGAGCACTCCTGCACTGCCATCTGTGACAGCCTTTGCTGAAGCTTGCGGAAGTCTACAGAGCTCTGTCACAGTACCTTCAAGGCACCTTCCTGTAAACCAAGGCAAATTCATCAACAGTCCAGCAGCTGCACGGT
This sequence comes from Eulacestoma nigropectus, assembly GCA_013397775.1. Classification (NCBI taxonomy): domain Eukaryota; kingdom Metazoa; phylum Chordata; class Aves; order Passeriformes; genus Eulacestoma; species Eulacestoma nigropectus. The sequence continues at coordinate 103,165 of VZTE01003650.1, forward strand.
CAGGAATACCATCAGGAAGTAAAATTGTCTCACAAATGGGTATTGTGCAGATTAAAAAATACAGGGGGAAAATAATGAGAACAGACACTTGAATGGCAAGAGAAGAGAAAGTTTTATTTTAACTGACTTTCAACTGGTGTTAAGATTGCTTGAGAGACATCCAGTAAATGTGTAAGACCACCACAGATATGACTACATATGCATATTCTGTCTATCTCACTACCACACCCTCTCTTCTTAAAGGCACTAACTATAAATAGTACAAAACCAGACAGATAAAATGCCACAAAAAAAAAAAGGGTTGCTTGTATGGACTTCTTGTTTATGTTTGTATACATTCATGCTTTAAATGTACAATTTAAAAATTAATTTAAAAGGTCACCTTTATTTTGGCAATACAGCTGATAGAATGAAACATGCAGAACACACAACTTGACAGAACTCAGTGCATAATTTAGTCAGAATGAAGCAGTTCTTTACCACCCTTTGTGAGTTGGGAATACATTCATATTACAAGGCAAAAAACACCCCCCACCCAAAACAGACAACATCTGGCTTCTGTTTAATGCATCTGTTTTCCACATCTCCTCCAACATCTTTGGATAGTAAAATCTGTATCTGACCACAGGTTAAATTGTATGGTTATATTTTAACAGTCTTCATAGTGCAGCAAGGCAAGACAGAGCTGCCTGTGTTCACTGTTCTATCTCCAGGGTGTCCATTTTTAAGTCGGGTGGTTTAAAGCTATTCACTTCCTCATAGGTAAGTTCTGTAGAGGGGGTGTAAGGAAGAGAGAAGAATTAGGCGATATTCTCTTCAGAAGAAAAATATTCCAGACAAAACAGTTCTACAGATACATGACTTGCAGTTTGTATTTCCAGCCTTTTTAGCATCTAGATCCAAACCCAGACTGAATTCACTAGGAATCCTCCTCTTAAACTCAGATTACAAATTAGACTCACAAATACTGTTATTGTACAACATGACTGTCCCCTTCAACTAATTACTAAAACACACGGGCCCTGAAATGAAAACATCAATTATGCTGTCAGATGACCTGCCAAAATGACGTAATAAAAGACAAAATGTAATGGAAAAAGGAATCTTTAAAAGTACCTAGATAGGTTTTTAAATGTACACTTTTAACTGTGGAGAACATTCTTTATCCTCTCTCAGTCAGTTGCCTTCATTTCTATGTCATTTGCAATTCTGTGGTAATGCCTTGGGATCCTGGTTTTTGTTTGGTTTTTTTTTTAATGTTTTACTGTAGCTAACTTAATTTTATGGTTCTCATTTGTCTTAGAAACGTGTAACAGCTTTCATCAAGAAGTTCTATATTCATCAGTAGCTAGAAACATGGGTTACTTGCTCTTTTACCCTGCTTTGGGAATAACCCTTTATCTTTTCATGCTAACAGTTATGTCCTGTTTTCTGCCTTGGACATAACTGAATAGCATACTCCTGACCTCTAAAGTTTTGAAATATTTCCTAACTGATAAAACACGTCAGTAAGAAATCTATGAGCTTGGGCTGCAAGCCTCAGCAGTGTGCAACGGAGGCCAAGAAAACCCTGAAGTGCATAATGTATAGGACAAAGTGTCTGAAATGTCATTTTACTTTGGTGCTCAGTCCCTCGAGATCAGGCACCACTGATTTTTAACTTGAACAGAAAAAGAGCAGAAACATGCCATCGACATCTTGAGAAATTGGGTCAATATTTCATCAACACTACAAACATTTTATGTCATCTTACTTAAATGTGGCACATGCTGTACTTGGAAATAAAAAGTTTATTCCCCAAGATAAAAATATGGCCAGAGGGAAGAAGGAAAAGCAGCAATCTGGCTGTTCCAGTTTCAAGATTTTTGTCTCAAGCCTTTTTTTAAACCTGAATAAAGAAGGAATTTGACCTGTAGTTCCATCGAGGTCAACGATGTAAAAAATGATACATGATAAATGTAATGATAAATTATACTGTCCTTCCAAGAGAATTCACCTTCATGTCCTCATTTCAGTTTAGAAAGTGTTAAGATGTTAAGCTAACATTGTTCCTGAAATAATTTCAACGGAGTTTCATCACAAACAGAAATCAGCTTCATGACTCAGAAATTGTTAAACTTTCCTGTTAAAGACTCAGACAACTGAAAAAGCAGCAGAAAAAAGATCATCCACTCCTAAGTACAGCAGCAAATGAACACAGCTCTCAACAAAGAAGATGTATAGGTGGTGCTGTAGGCTGCCAGGTTTTGCAGAGGAGAGCACGTGTAGGGAGTAAGCTATGCCAGTGAATCCTCCTTGTTTGTACAGACACAGTCAGCTTCTAGAAAAGCATTTCCAGGGCTCTAGGAGGTTGATTTATTGTAGAGAGAGCCATGATCCCACTATTATCTTTCTTTATGATACATTTGCTGTAGACAGTCTGCTTTCTCTCCAGGATAAAACATGGCACAAGCGGATGGCCATGAGGAAGCCATGAGAGGTCAGTATTCTTCATCATAAACCTAACCACTATGATAATACATTTTTTATCAAACCTTTTCAGAGTAGAAGTTATAGAAAATGCAAATAGAAACAAAAGAACATTTATTTTATAGAAGACATACTTCATCTTAAACCAAGGAAAGGCTTTATTGATAAACAGAAACAATCAGTTTTCTACAACATTATTCTCAATTTAAAATCTCTAGTAAGGAACTTTTAGAACAATATGTCCTCATTAGACAGTGATGAAATTGAACTGTACTTTTCAGTGTACTTGCAATCTAGTGTTGAGCCACCTTACTTCCGTGATACTGCAGTGCAATACGATCGTGTTGCAAGGGTGGAAGGTTGTTGCAGTATTTATCAAAGAAGGGTTTGAGGTGTCACTCCCAAGTAAAATCATCATCTATCATTTCAAACAATTTAGTTATTAAACCCAATTCCTGAGCTATCTAAAGAATTAACAAAATACACATCTATGTGGATAATATTACTTTCTGGTTCTGAACAGAGCTAGACTAGAATCCCAAGTAGTGTCACTTGCCCCAGGACAGTTACTTCAGCTGGGGATCTGACCTAGAAAACTAAAAGCAAAACAGAATGTGTGATTACCTGGTAACTAGCATAAACTTTTAGTTAAGCTTTCACTGGTACAGGGAATCTAGTAAGGAGATGACAGAATAGGGGGTGTGGGCAAACTCCAGAGAGGAAACATAAGCTTTCCTACCTATCCACTCCCACGAGCACACATATGAACTTACCTTGTTAGCCTGAGGCTTAAAAGTTCAAATTTCTCTGGCTAGAAATGGAGGGAAACTGTTATTTAAGTAAGGCTTTCTTCTGCTACATGTCTTAACTACTGCATGCAATTCTGATACCTTTCCATTCATCTATGGTTCGCTCCTTGTTCTCTATGGACTCATCGTACAGCTCGGCCTCAGGCTCATCATCCGGATCGTGGTACTGAACAAAGTAGGGATGTGCAAGTGCTGCCGAGGCAGTGATCCTTTTATCGCTGTCTAATATCAGCATCTTCTCAAGCAGATCTACAGCTAAGGGAAAAAGAGAAACACGGTTCAAAGCCAGAAGAGACCATGAGGAAATAAAAGAAAAGGCAACTGTTTACACACAACCTATTCTCACTCACCTTAAACACAATTTTACTGACAAAATTTAGACAACGTAACAAGTAAGTTTTGAAGATTTTGTACTGAGAGTACAAACGAGAGCTGAAGGAAACTTCTGGTTTGCTTGTGGCATGCACAAAGGTTCACTATAGTCAATTTAAGATCTGATTCACCTTTTCAGATATCCAAGGACTTATTTCTAAAAAGATCTGTGTGTGCTTATAAGGTAATATCCTGTGTTGTGCACCACGTGCTTGAATTTGCACTGATTGGGTCCAAGCTAAGTAACTTGTGAATAATAAAACGTGAGATTACACTTCTAATAAGCTGCACCAATGAAACGATCAGATGAAAACCCCAAAGCAACTTCACAGGACCCAGCATAAACAAAGTATGTTTGAAGTTGACATTTGAAGTATACTAGAAATGAGAGAGAGTTGTATGGCTGAAATTAATCTTTTATGGAATTTTATCATAACTATTTAAAATACTATCTATTTTTTTTACCGCTTTCATATAATCATTGGCATTAATTTGCCTTTATGCTATTAATATGTAGCATGCTCTCATGTACTTCAGGCAAATAAATCCCATTTCTTAATATGAAAGCGTTCCAAACTACTTGTATTTGTAAGAATAAAATTGGTATTAAAACATAAAATGAATTCAAAGCAATTTAACTCACAATACTTCCCTATAATGTGCACTTGATGGAACTGACCAGGTACTGCAGTGAGATGAGACTGATGACTCAAGTGTCCCCTTTGTCATGTCACAAGAAAAAGTTCACAGAAACATCTCTTTTGCACAGGCAGAACCAACTGATTAGACAGAAAAACAATTGTAGAGGATCAGATCAAAGGTCTGCCTTAGCCCAGTATCCTGTGTCCAACAATGGCTCATATATTCCCAGGAAATAATACTCAAAAGGGTCATTCAAACAGCTATACTTCCTGGTATATTCTTCTGCTTGCCAGCAATTTACAGCTCATGGCCTTCCTGAGCCAGAAGTGGTGTCTCTAATCTAGACCCCTTGACATTTTTATTTATTTCTGCTATGTATAGCTGGCTTTTGCTTTTCATCCATGGACCATTTCCCTTTAGGAGGTTCCTGTAATTTCCACCAGAAACAAAAAAGACACAGGCTTCACGAAGGGAAAACAGTCTCAGGATGAAAGGTTAAGCAATGCTCTTCTCACTGGTCTGATTATTATTACATGGGATCATACAGCAAGGAACTCAAGGAATTCTTAAGTTCCTATGTTAGTGAAAAGTTTTATCTGTCAGTCTGACTTTCTTACCTAATGGATTGGCACCACGAAACACTGCTTTCAAATCCTGTTGAGGCATATGTGGAAGAGATTCGATGTATTTTCTTGCCTAGAAATAAGTCAATATACATACCATATCCACAGGGTTAAATTTTGCTCAACAGTAACCGTATCAGCTCTAAAAAACCAGACATCATATTTTTTATGTTTCTTATACATGGGAAATCCTCTTTATATAAAACCTCAATGTATGACTTTGTTTCGAACACTCACTTCTGTATACTGGACAATAAGCAAGAGAGTTTTAAGCTCTGTGTATTGGCCTGTGATGATGAGGATTCATTAGGCTTGGACCTTCCAGAAATGCAGGGTTGCTCTGGCTCTCCTACTGCTCCTGCTTCCTTAACCCGTTAGTGTATTCATTGGTAAGGTCACAGGAAACCCATCAATATATACACAAGCTGAGAAAGAGCCATTAGTACTAGTCTGAGGTGTATGCAGGAAAGGCTTAAGAAAACAGCTGCAGCTCAGGAGGTATCTGTGTGCTGTTGTTTATCTGAACTCTGACACTGTGCCCATCACCTGCCTTTATCAAACAAAACTACATCTCATTCCTCAGCTGGCTATCTACAGTTATTGCTTACAAGGAATCTTTTAAGTATAATTTTACCAGAGAAATTAAGTTCAAATCATTCATATACTAGATTACTATTTTAAAGAAGTCACATAGAAAGTTAAAAAGCCCACTCTTAACTACGAATATTAACAAGAAAGTGGATCTCATGCAAGCATTTAGAGAGATTAATAAAAATGATTTTCAAATTAGGGATCTAAATAGAGCACTCATGCAGAACACACATTATTTGATTCGGATACATCTCTGTTTAGAAATCTTACAACAATGGAAAGCATAAAAATTACAGAGACATCAGATTAATAGCAATTTAGTGTTCTGAGCTGAGCACCAGTTTGAATTTTTTTAATTATAAGAATAACAGCAATTCAAAAGATCATCAGGACTAATTCCTTAACTCTTTGCAAAAACTGAGTACATGAGAACAAGTATCAAAATTTATCCAGGTGACAGTCAAGGCATCTGGATGCCTCCAAAAGCATGTTTTTTGAATGGTGGCATTCTAGCAGCAAAAAACACAGATCATTTTAAGGTATTGCCTCATTTCCAAATCAGAGTGTCCTTGTTAACACGGGCAGTGACATACAATGCCAATTAGAGAAAGAATGACAGAAAGTCAGTTAACTGAATGAAGCTGTGAACTCACATGTTCTGATGATATCTTCTTCAAAAGTTCCGAACTGGGTGTACCCACAACTTCCATTATTCTCTTTAGTTGATCGATATCTGCATTATTTCAGGGAAATAAACAGCACACAATCCTTCTGGGTTTAGATAATTAATGAGCTTCCATGCATGTAACTAAGATGTTTAAAACAATTCAGCAAGACAATTCCACCATAGCCCATGGAAGGATATCAATTCATACCTGCTAAAGCCTAGTCCTGGAGTATCAAATTCTCTACTGTACTGTATTAACTTGTCAGGTATGTCAGCTGCATGAAAAATATTGCTTTTCTGTCCTACTTCCCGATTTAATACATTCTTAAGCTTAATCTTAATAGCACATTTATGTCTTAGTGATCTGAAGGATTTCTGAAGATCAGTCTAATATAATATACAGCTCATAGGGCTAGATTACTCATCTGAAGACTGGAAAGTGAAAAGTTCTTATTTGGTACCTTTAAAAATCTGTTTTATATCAGTCTCAAGATTAAAAATCTTGAAAATGTTAATTCTTCATTGTCATATAGGACCTGTAAAGTATATTACATTTTTCATAAACACCCTAGATTATTTTACAGCTTTATTTAAATTGATATAATCATATAATTGTAGACAATATTTTATAACAACAAAAAAAATCTTATTTCTTGCAAACTAGATATATTGATTTTTTCAAATACCACATATCATGTAATCAAACAGTCTGAGGACAGACATCTCCCACTGATGAACACCTGGAGAATGCCTGTGGTTACATCAGAGTCTAATGATGCTGAGCACAATAGAAAGGCCAGTGGGGAGACTTGGTCTCAGCTCTCTTAAGATTATTTCAGGCAATTCTAATGTCATGATGCTTTACACCCAGCAATAGCTTAGTATCAGCATAAGTAGTTGCTTTTTGAGGGGTTTTGGACTAGCAAGAAATGTCAATATTCAGTATGGAAGAATGTGCTTTTGTTTCTCATAATAAAAGCTTTCCTCCTTGATGCAGTTGTTTCCTTATTCCTTATTATGTGTTTTTCTTCCATTGCCTTTTATTATTTTACTGCTCTCCTCAGCAACATCTCTTTTTCGCTCCTGCCAGCACAGGAAACACCAATGGAAATCCCTGATGCTCCATCAGGGACCACAGCACAGCGTTGCAGAAAAGAGAGGGCTTTGTTGCTCCTGTGGCTTTTTTTAATATAACAGGACACAATAGGCCTATTAATTCACTTATTATTTAAAAGTTAACTCATTTGCATGTTAGGAGCTTTCAGCCTAAAAGCAGTTGTGTTTTTTAAAATCATATTAGCTGATGAAAAAATAGTGCCTTTACTCAGCTTCAGTATTAGTGTATGTTATTTCAATAGGATCCACACATGGAAGAAATCTACTCTGTTGTAACTAGGTTATTATTTAAATACAGATACACAAAAGAATAAATGTAACTTTTTGTTGTTTAGGAACATCTGTTACTGGTTTTTATCCTACCAGTGGGTCTCATATTCAGTTGTCATAAACACTGAACTGAAAGATTAGCAAATTGTTTATTCTTTTACAAGTTTGTTACCTCAAAAATGTGTCCATAGAAACACTCAGGTCCTTAGGAAAAAAAAGGAAGAGTTAGAGAATATTTTTATAGTTGCATTTTAAGTTTTATATTAAGGATACAATCATTTCCTGGAAATAGAGCCTTTCCTTTCAATAGCTCTGCCATGATACATCCAACCGACCATATGTCAACTGCCAAAAAACAGAGACAGAAATGTGCACAATGAATCAAAGAGATCCTTAAACACAGCGGCTTCTTGGTTTAAAACTATCACTAAATCCAGCTGTAGCAAAATACAAGTCTTCTCAGTTTACCTGTTTGATTGTAGTGCATCCAGTTTAACATAATTTCTGGAGCTCTGTACCATCTTGTTGCAACATATCCAGTCATTTCATCATCAGTTTGACGAGCTAAACCAAAGTCTAAAATCTACAGAATAAAAATAAAATAATAATTTTTAAAAAACCCTTTCACTTTTCTTATAGGTCCTGATTTTCCCATTACTCATTTCTGAGTTTCCCGTAGTCCCTCACTGTCAGTGAAGTAAAACAGCAGCACTCTGCAGACGAGCTCATCTGCTCTCCCTGCTGCCTCTGGTGCTGCATAAAGATATTTCCACTGCAAGGAACATGGCGCTTTGTTCTCCAAAGCAGACTTTATATTTTGCCTTGAGTTCAATTTTCCACTGACATGCATTTACTAAAAATAAACACTGTTGCTATAAAAAATGACATATTATTATCAACTGGGAGTGTTTGTGTAGAACGCCAATAGCAAGTGCCAGTGGCCATTTAAAGACCAAATGAGCTGATCACAAATCTGCAGAAATTCTGCTGTCTAATTTTCTTATGTCTAAGCATTTACTCAAATCACACATTATCCCGATGCTTCTTGGAGAGAAACGTATATTCTGTGTAACAATGTAAATTTAAATCACATTCCATTTTTTTTCAGTAGAACTTGCCCACCAAAACAAACAAAAGAGCTCTGTTTATGTACACAGAGGCTTGATTGCAGTGTGTTCCCCTCCAGATGCTTTCCCTTGCTAAGGTTACACTAATGGGGAGTTATTTCAACTGAATTTTACCAGCTCATTTCTTTGCTTTCTATTCTATTCTCTAGTTAGTGTTTGTCTCACTAATTATGGACCCTAGCTCGAAGAGACACTGCTGTGAAAGGGTACCATCTAAGCCTCAGTGCTGTTAAGTCAGTCATCTGAGCTAGCTACCATCTCTTCACACAGAAATGTGAATAAGAACATTGAGTATCTCCTGTGATGAGATCCAGGATTATTTATTAAACTGATGGCTAATCCTTTTCATAGGGAATAAGAAAATCTCAAGAGTATCATTCAAAATTCCTCAGTTATAATCCAATTAAAAGATATAAAAAGCCTAAAGAAAAATATTAAGATATAAATAATTAACATCTTTACTTGCAAAATAGTTTAAAAGCATAATTTATTTCTTAAGTAAGTGAAGAAAAATGCATGAGGCAAACAAGGCACAAATAATGGCATGAAACTCAAACACTAATGCCCTTATTTTTATAAGGATTTTGGCAATATTTTTCCTTAACAGCTGATCCCTTCTATCAAATGTGCACACATACACACTTTCCTTCTTTTTGTTTCTATTTCCTTTTTTTTAGTACTTGGAAAAATCCACTAGTTTGTTCTATTAAAAATAATTTGAGGAAGTAAAGCTATAAACATAAACAAAGCAGAGAGCTGTGTAACAAATGCTAGACAGGGAGGTGCACAGATTTCACAATAATATAGAAAAACAGTAAAAGTCTCCTTTACTTACAGTACAAAAATACAGTACACATTTTAGAGTACATGATCAAACATAGATGACTCACGAAATTCCACAGATTCTGAACATACATGCATGAAGACATTAAAGAAATAATCATGAAACTTGCTGAGCATCTGCAAGTGTCACTAAATCACAGGAACTACAGTTTCTCACCACAGATCCGGATTAGTGCAAGAACCTAACTGCACTGCTCTTATTCATTACTGAGATTTTTTGCTGATCTTGTAGTACTTGGAGTCTTAAATCCCTTGCAGCTGGAATAAAGTGATTACATCAGAGTCTTAGAAACAGGAATAAAGATGTTTCTGGCTGCCATGAAGAAATGTTTAACTTCTCATTCTTAAGCTTAAAGGCTTAGAAAGCTACAAGACATCTTTTCCTTCTCCAGAGTCTCATATGTATTATGTAGTATCATATCACACAGATATACCACGAGATGTATTTATATAGATGTGTACATCAAAATAGCATTTGAGAAGCAAGGACTACAGGGCTCTTTTTGGTTGGTTGGGTTTTGTTTGTTTTTCTTACTGCCTGTAAATGGTAATACTGGTATATTTTTTGCCATCATTATTTAATTTAGCTTCCATAGATACAAAAATGAAAGTTGTTACAGGGCTTCATCTATACGTGGCAGATGCAGATACATATCACAGGTCAGACTCTTGAGATATATTCCATTAAGTACTCACTCAGGGGCCAAAGTATTATCTATGTACCATCTGTGGGGTACACAGGGATTTTGCAAAGATATTTGCATTCATACTAAATTAACATTTGGGACAAAACACATGTTCACAGAAATGGGCAAGTAGCAAACAGCTGAAATGAATGGAATGAGACATAAAAATGGTAACTAATGTTTTCTTGGAAAACTGTAATCTTGAGAGTTTTTACAACACTCTGTTACAACAGCATGATACCTACCCTCAACTCACAGTCTTCATTTACAGCTAGGTTACTGGGCTTCAGGTCCTGTAGCAGAACACAGATAGTTAGTCAAGTACTATTTCAACCTTTAGAATTATATTTTAACTATGCCTTAGTAATACATTTGATGCACAGAGGGTCACACTCCATTCATTTTCATTACCTCGAAGACTGAACTCACCCGATGGATGATTCCAGCTGAGTGAATATACTGTGAAACAAACAACAAAAAAAAAAGGTAAGATTTGAAGTTAGAGGTGAAGGGAGGTCGAAGCCACTCGTCTTATTTTTTTGCTTCTGAGACTGACTGTTTTATAAACAGAAAATACTTACGTCATACCATGTTTTCAGATCAGAGGTATGTCAAACTTCAAAACCTCCCTGTTTTGTCTTATCCAGAACTGGATATTTCAAGAAAGGTAACCATGAAGACTAGATTCTACCATGAAAGGCAGCACTCACAGTGATTCTTCTGTTTAAAGTCTCTTACCAATTTGGAATTTGTTCCAGCCTTCCCTGGATGTCCATGTTGATCAGCTAGTGGCTAGTGGAATCAGTGGCCTAGGGAGCAGCATGGTTGACTCCTACATAATGTGAGTCACCTTCCCATACTGTGAACACTGATGTGGGTGAAAGCAGCCACACTTGCACTCTGGGACAGGTTAGTGACCAAAATACCCACCTGGGCCACAGCATTAGTTCAGGTCCACTTTCAAAGCAGTATTTCAGTGGCTATTTAGTGTCTCTGCTATTTTACATAAAACATTTAATATCAAAAACTGAGAAAAGCTTACTGTCATTGCCTATCGTTCTCTAGTTAGGATTAACAGCAAGTTTACCTATGATCTTACCAATCAGCATCAGCAAGACCTTGAAAACCTTCTATTCTCTAGAGGTGAATTCACCTTTTTTAGGAGGAGGAATTATACACAAAACCTGTACTGCAATTGGGAAAACCCAAAGAGAACACAAGGGCATTCTTCATGTTTACCAGAAGGCAGGGTCACCTCTCAGTGCTCCTCAGAGCAGCTGTAAGCAGCTGAATGAACAGGAAACCAAAACACTGCTTGCAACAGAAGGAGCCGTGCCCTTGCTCTGCTGAGACAACCACAGGAGCCCCTCCTGGTGCCACCAAGCAGCCATATACAGGATCAAATGTTCTTCGACTAATGAGACATCAGAATTTCAATTCCAGTAGAGAGGAGCCACCAGCAACCCCTCCCCTTTGAAACAGAGCCAGAAATGCACCTGAGTGCATTTCTGAAATTAATATTCACTTAGAGCACAATTCTTACTATTATTTAGCTTTGACACAATATAGACTTAAATTCAAAACCACAAGCAGGATAATTAATGCCAGAATCCATCTTCCTAACTAAGCTATTAACTCACATAAATGAGACAAAGCAATTAAGGGCTCAGTTTTGCAATTTTTATTCACTAAAATCTGTACTTAAGGTGATGGAACCTGCACGCATGAATAAGAATTACTGTCTCAGGCACAAGGTGACTTGCTGAAAATCATGTAATAAGTATATTTCAGAGCCAGTATTTACCATGGCTTGCTTTCAAACACATAATTATTTTCCATGTCTAAAATATCAGTTACTATTAAGCTAGTTAGTAAAGCTGCTGACCTCTCTTTTCTGTTTGCTTCTATCTTGGGAAAATCCATACTGGTCTGAGAAAAACCTTAGCACCTAGCTTAGCAGCTAGTAATGGGAAGCATTACCTCCATCTTCTCCTGTTTATAGACACTTGTATGTTAAACATCAGCAAAATGACATATTTTGATTCTTTTGGATGAAAATTTTGCTGTAGATTCATTGGCCATTGCCTGTGTTATTTAAGAGTATAAATTTTAACTGGTATGATTAAAGGAAATAATGACTTTACAGGCAGAGTAAATCCTAAGTGACTGTGTGCAGCATTGTAGATTGCTGGGATAAATTTCTACTCCCAGACATTTCCGAAGAGACCCAACTAACTTGGTTATCTCTTCACCCATGTGACACTCTCTACAAAAATCAGGACTGTGGTTTTTCAAAGTGGCTCATGTCTTTCAAAGCGCAAATGTGAGTTACTTTCCATATTGTTCTTTATCCATTTCGCATTCTTCAGAATTATGGAGACATTATATAGTGTGTTACTGTCCTGCAATAGGAACTGAAATAGAGACTGATCTAAAGTTAACGTTCAAGGGGAGTATCATGTGTATTGTGCATGTAAACACTGGTAGGCTTGGGGGTTTGTTCCTGGTTAGAAAAAGTATCAGATAATTTCTGAAATGATTCCTGCTATTTGCACACTTTTGAGACATTAAAAAAAAAAGCGTTTAAGTACTCTCATTGCAACCAACCCTACCACAACATCTAGATTGCTGACTCATCACTACAACATTTAGATTCCTGGGCTCAGACAGTACCTTAAGACCTCGAAGTAACTGATAGATGAGAAACTGTATATGATCATCTGTTAACTTCTGGCACTTCACAATGTTATTCAGGTCAGCACCCATTAAATTTGTCACAAGATATCTGTGAAAATAAAACAGTGAGAAAAAAACAACACAGAATGGCAGAACATAAATTATTCTAGAAGAGTATCTACACAGGCCGTGTAGGTTCCTTTTCACTGTCTACCAACACATTTTATATCCTTTAAATCAGGAGCCCTAATAACGCAATCACTGCTATGAGACTTAATATAATGAAAAAGAAAAATCCTCACAGTATATTAGAAGCTTTTATCTCTGTTTTCTCCATGACATACTACAGCAGTTATACATGCAACATATTTTTTGATGAAGAGGAAGCCTCACCCAACATCCAAGTGGCAGCCTGAGTCACCAAAATTACAGGACCTGCAAGGCCCTGGAATATCTGACGAGGGAGGGTAATATTAGAGTGGTAGAAATAAAAGTGTTTCGTGTAACCTCCCTCCCTGTTCCCACTGGAAGTTTTCTTTTTTGACAAATTTTGCAGAAACATTGATTCTTTTCCAAATACAGTACTGAGATAAAAGTATGCATCTCTTATACCCAATTCCCATTTGTGTAATTTTGTCCCAGAGTCAAAGGGGCACTAATTTCCACAGAGACAGAAACATATTAATTACTATTTCTTCTGCTAAATTGTTTACCTAAGTGCTTATACAATTATGTAATTCAAAAGGAACTCAGCATAAATGGTATGTTTGAGTCACACCAAAATATATTTAGTTTTAGCTTAGCCAGGACTCTAGCCTAAATTTACCTTGTCTCAGTTAACTAACAGAATACTTTCCTGCATTCCTGAACTCTGCCATCTATCTATGAAAAAATAATCTACAGGTTACAAACACACAATTGAACTGAAAAAGTTTTAAAGTTATTGGCATTTATGTAACATTAAATCATTTACCATATACCTTTAATCTAATTTAAATAATTTTAATTTTCATTTAGAAAAATACAAAAATGAAGTCCATCTCCCTGGTTCCTCTTTTGTGGGAAAGTTGCAAAAAGATTTCACAAAGCTGACTGTGGCTAAAAGTCTTTTAGAAATGTATGTTCTTCCTTTTTAAAACCAGAATGGTATTTATTTACTTAGTAACTAGTCATAATGATTTAAAAAATTTTACTTACACTTCGTTAAAGTTTTCTATTGATGTTGCAGGTGTAAAAACATCTAGCAGTCCTATGACCTGTCAGGTGAAAGAAGGCGAAGGAAGTGACATTTTATTTTTACAAACCTGTAAAGCAACATGGAATTTGTATTGACAGTGCTCAGCATTTTTGGGATGACACTTAAAAAATTATGACATATGGTCATTCTGAAAGCTGACATAATAGGTGATTTATAAAGGTATCACCTCAGGCATGTTAATTACAATCCTAATTACAAAGAGTAAAAAAAAAATAAAGGCAGAAGAAGTAATGTCTCATTACAGAAAAGCTGACACATGCCTTATACAATTGTTACACTTCAGATATGTACACTTTCATGAGTTTTCTTGGTCTGTTTTTGTTAACTTTTTTATCCTTTCTCTGGGAACTTTTCAATCAACTCTATTTTATGCAGGCTTCAAGTCATCAAGCTACCTTTAAGCAAGTGGATGCTCCACTGAAATCAACTGTTTACCACATAAACTTAGACCAGTACTCAGTTTTGTGGGGTCTGAAGGTCTACTGTCTTTCATTTAACTATTACACTGTTGTCAATTGCAATGAGACTAATCTGCCCTTAATTTCTCAACAGAATCCAAATTCAGCAAAAGCAGAACATGTGATTGACATGTGATTTTTTTTTTCCTGGACTGATGTTTCAAAATATTTCAACAGTAGTGAATAGAATACTTTTATTATTTTAGTTACAGAAGAGTAGGATGACTTGTTTTGAGTTTCATTAACCACACTGTCAAGATTTAATTAGATATTTTTAAAATAAAAATGTAGTCTGTTACGGAAAGTTTCTAAAGTCCAGGGACTTCACTATACCTAAGATGGCTAGGTCCAGGTATCTTGGGTAGCTAGACAGTTGCAAATACTTTTTGAAAAAGATTGTACCTAACTGAAATCAAGCCTATATTGTAAACTTCTGTAATGGAAATCCAAAGGAAAAGAACTCACTCTCTACTTACGTTCTCATGCTTCATGTGCTTAAGCAACCGAAGCTCTCGGTAGGTCCTCCGGGCATGGATAAGTGATTGAAAAGGTCTTGAAAGCTTTTTCACTGCCACCTTCTGTCTTGTTTTGGTATCATAAGCTGAGCTGGAAGAGGGAAAGAAAAAGTCCACATTGATGGGATGCTCTACAGCAAAGCTCTCAACCAGTTCACTGAAGGAACCTGTACTCTCCTGAGGGCTCTTACCCCTTCCTGTACCCTCTTTCACCTTCTACTCAGGAACTGCAACCAGGGAGCCAGTCAGCAGTAACTCCCGAGTGTTCAAATACATGTCCATTGTTTTCCATCTAGCAAATTACTAATGCCTGTGATACTGTTCAGGACTCATCTCCAGGCAACCCTTCCCCAAATGGCAGGAAAAGTAACCAGACAATTAGCTCCATTAGTGCAGCTCCAGCCTCCAGCTCCAAGACAACGGTTGTAGGGAATATGGGGATTCAAACTGAAATTTGTTCTTGTTGAGCAAATTGGAACCTTTACTAATTAGAGGAACACTGCCTTTGTATCTATGAATATTGATTATTATGTAACCATTAGCTTGCTAGATGATAATGTCCCCAAAGTGGTATCAAATTAGTATGTTGACATAACCAAGGCCATGCCTTTCCCAGCAAGTGAACAATGGGCACATCTTATATTCCAGCCCACATATCCACAGCATGTGCTTAACATCCCACAGATGGAGGTGCCCTGCAGAAAAGGACATTAAATATACAAGTCAATATCTGCAAGCAAGGGAGACCCACTCTTTTTTGGGCATTAGAAAGACATGACAAGCCCAAACCACAAATAAATGATGTCTGATATGTAGCACAGGAATAAAAATGACCCTTGTATGTATTACTTCATGACACTACATAGCATAATTATTAAAAAATTCTGTTTGTTACCTCCTCTTATGAAAAGAAAAATTTCTTTCAATTGTTACTGTCATCTATTAAGTAATTGTATTCAATTAAAATACCTGGAAATTCTCAGTTTAAAGTGTGGATAACACTATCTGTACTTGCTAGAGAGCACTAACAAGTCAAGAGCCTTCCCACACATTCATCTCACAGAACTTTTTTGGGGTTACAAATACAAAACTTAGACAACATGAAAAATGCATAGAGTAGAATGACAACAGTTAGCAGTCGCATCAAATGCTATTAACTACTTCTGCACAGTGTTTTAAACGCTCCTACAAATTGTTGTAGGACACACCTGCTAGAGACAAAAAACATCGATCGTGCCTGAAGTAGCTCCCAAACTAATACACTGAGCCTACAATCAGCTCCAAATAGGTGGACTCTTACACATATTTGGTGCTATGCTAAAGTCATGAAGAGCCAAGCAAAGAGCAAAGCCTCTACCTGCAGGACAAGCTGGTGTTTCTAATCAGAAGAAACAAAGGATACAATCAACAAATGTGCAGGAGGAACAGTGGCATCCGAAAGGTGATTGTCCTAGACTTCATCCAACCTCCATGAAGCCAATACAGAATTTCATAAAGACAGAATAGAAGTAAGTAAATTTCATCAACAAGTTTCCCGCAGGCACTATGGAAGGAGCGAGTCACTCATGAGATAAATGAAATAGATAAGCAGATTACTTAGCTAGTTTCTTGAAAGCATCATGAAGCTGATCTTCTGGCAAGTTTTAAAGGTGTAGAGTGCTGTGGTTTTGCTGAGCACCTCAGAAAGGGCATTTCCTGAGCAGAAGAAAGAACGCATAGGAAGAAGAAGACTGGTATCACTCTGATGAGTGGATGGAATGGATACAACAGAGAAACTTGTTCCAACGGTGGGGCAGGGATGGAGTTATTCAGGATATGAGGATGCTGTGTGGCTTAAATACATGGAGCAGCTCAAGGAACAAACAGTGTGAGAACTGACAACAGGAGTATCTTCAATTTCACACGACCAGCCACAGGGAAGACATGAAGGTTGCACAAATAAATCTAAAGAAATAAAAAGGAAGTCAATGCTTAGCTTTTAATGTAACACAGATTAGATGTAATTGCCCTGTGTTTAGTGATGGGCAACAAAGGCACTGGAGAGCACTGCCAAGCCTCACAAATGCATACTGTCTATAGCCTTTCCAATTTATTTGGGGAAAGGAAATATCCAGGTAAATAAATAACACTGCTCAAAACAGCAGTCTGCTTAACATCTCAGCTTTTCTGGTAATTCACAAGCCTTCCCACTCATGCTTGTACCAGTTTGTGAAATAATGTACACATTACCTAAGGCTAGGAAAAATTAGATTTTAAATCCTGTTATAATGACAAACATCATTCTACTCCCAATTCTAAGTTCAAATGTGAGTTTCAGTGGTTTAAAAACCATTGATCTTTAAGATGAATCATTTTTTTATCCTGCATATGAGTCTAGGCTGCAAAGCTTTGAGATGGTACAAAGCACAATCTTTCCAGCTTCAGTAATTCTTATTTTGCAGCTTTTTAGACCCAAGATGGAATCACGTAAGGAGAGAGGAGGAAAGGGAAAGGGAAATTGAGTCCTGAGATCTCCAACAAGAAATCATGAATTGAAGCCGCACAGGCCAGGGACTGACTTGGTTTAAATGAGTTCCTCCACACTCAACTAACTGTACCAAATTATAATCAGAGCTAATGCCTGCAAACTCTTGCCTGGTTAACCACCATCATAATTCAAGTTATTAACAGTAAAGCATTCAAAAATATGTTTTGCGTTGTTTGAACTGTCTTGTTTGTCAGATCCAAGGATGACTCGCATATGCGATCTCTGCTACTGCCTCTGTGATTACATTTTCAGACTAGATCTGTCTTGCTATTACATCATCATAGCTACAATCTGGTTTGTTCCCCGAATCCCTCATCAGCCCCTGATTAAACTATTAGGTGGCAGAAGGAGTTGTCTCCCGTACTGTGTGATTCACCCATGAATGCTCAGCTTTCAGAGTAGTCCCCGGAGAGGACATCTCTGGTCCCAGTCACAGCAAAAATATGGGCCCACCTGTGCTTGGCACCTCTAAATCCTTCCTTGGGGGCCTGTAACCAGCATGATTAAAATGACTGAAAACAGCTTCTTTAAAAACCCCCAAATCTATGCTGTTAACTAGTTTGATTTAACAGGGAAGAAAAGGGTTAGAAGCCTGCTGTCATGGTTTAACTGCAGCTGGCAACTAAGTGCTACACTGCTGCCTGCTCACTCCCCTTCGCCTCCACCTCAGAAAGAAAAAGTAGACCTTATGCGTTGAGATACGAACAATTCAATAATTGAAACAAAATATAATTAAATGTAATCATAATGTCAAATAACATTACTTTAGACAGACTTTCTATCATAATTTAGAAAGAAATAGAATTACCGCTATCTTTTTAGTTAACAAGAAACAACTCTGTAACAATCGTAGCAATAGCTTTTTCAGATATGATCATTCTTGACCCAGAACCCATTGGAGTTATGACACATTTTTTGCTGCCTCTCCTTTTCAAGATCAAGGATAAAAAGCCATTACTCTGCTGTGATGGCATTGTTTTCACACAGATTAGAGACTTTCATTTAGTGTGATTTTCAATCATTGCTTAAATTAGACTTACCTTTTTAGTGTTGTCAGCTCCTATATTTAATAATTCTATTGAAGTTCCACTAGACGAAATATCAATTTTTATTTATATGCACATTTTCCCAGTTCTTAAGAGTTCAGAGAAAAGTTTGAACATAGGAAGATACTGCAGTCCAAAAACTCAAGAGGCAGAAAGCATGGGATGTTAACAGCCTCAAGATAACTTTATAACTTTTGATGGGACATGGATTTTGGTAGCTGATGTTTATAGCTATGGCTGTACAGACAGTAATTTCCCTAGTATCCATGGAGTTTATCCTCTACGGTTGCAGAGCAGTAAAACTTGACAGATAGGCCATTCATGTGCGTAGCATGCTCAGACCCCTCAGGGATTTTGGGACTAGAAGCACACTATTCACCTACGGCTACTTAGTCTTTGGGATCAAATTTGCTTCAACAGCTGGAGGGCTGTTTGTAGGAGCCTGCTCTTACAAACTACACATGGAGCCGACTAGTATCTTATTTAGTAAACCCCAGTATCCAACGCAGGAAGAATCCATCCTGGGATCAGCTGGTCCCCTTGAACTACAGCCAGTCCCTGAAATTCCTAATGCTTTGGGCTTGAAGAGGGCTTACTAGCTGGGCACAGCACTACCCACAGTGCCTGGAAAAAGTTCATCTTGAATGCAGTGTTCAGTCTATGAGTTCTCTTCATTCCTGGAGCCAGCTCAGGCGTAGCTGATGCAGAATGAAGGCATGACCCAAAGCTTGTACGTGATTGTATATGGTGCCAGTCTTGTATCTCCAGCAACATCCCCATTTGCTGTAGTTTACCTGTGTCAGACGATATTCCATCCCCATCAATATTCCATCCCCATCACTCTGGGTAACCACAAGATTTTGATTGTCTACAAAGTCTTTCACAAGCATTATAGCTGTACAAATTAATTAGGTATATGCAATCTAAGCGACTGATTTGGGGTTATGTGCAAAAACCAGTATACTAACTTTTCCGATTTTCTTTTTTTATATAATTCAGTGTCTCAGCTTGTGAGGCTGTTACCTTTACATCATCAGAAGTTTGACAACTGGCTGGACACAATATACCAAAACCTGGACAGAATGCTGTACACAGCACATGTGACAGTGACACTGGGTCTGGTGTTTCCCCATATTGTTCCAGGATTCTATTTTTGTTTCTTTCACTACAGCACAAGTTTCTTTCCTTCACTGGGTCACATTCCTCCAAAACATGTGAAAATTCCCCATTACATGTAACTATTAAGAGAAAGACCAAAAAACAAACAAACAAACAAACAAAAAAAACCCACAACAATGCAATTCATGCTTAAAACACAGGTTCACAGTTTTGAGTTCTTAGCAGCAGAACTCAGCACCCTTTCAAGTACCCATTGACTCCTTCCACTGGAGGAGACATGAACTTCCTTGCGATGTCCTCTCAATTTGTAAGATCCTAAATTTCAGAGAAAAACAAGTAACAGCAGCAGAAGGGTCTATGTGAGCAGGTATTGGAGGGGAAAGAACTGAAGAAGCACCTCTCACTGATGGAGACAGCCCTTACTGCACCATGCACTGGCAAGTAAGACAGAAAAGAGGGATCAAAGGAACCCTGCTCTGGGATATTTTCTAGTAACTTCATGTAATTTGGGTTCCTATAACTACAGTGAATAACAACCCTTTTTTACACTTCTCATAAATGCCATGTAAGTGAAAGGAAGTCATCACAGGAATAACATGGATTTTGTTTTTTGTTTGCAAAGTTTAGTTTGTGAGCTTTGTCTTCTGAGACTTATCTATCTAGCTCTTTATTTTTAAATACAAATTTTTATTTATTTTTAATTTAAATAAAAAGCTACTTTTTATCGAGATATAGAGTAGTCTTGAAAAAAGCATCCATCCAATACCAGAAAATGGACCATATCAGCTATTGGCAGTGAAGCAAGAGAACAGAAAACGGCTACCCACAGCCATTTTAAGTTAAGCAGTAAACTCAGGAAATGGTTAATTTGTTTCTTCCTTATAAATGTTTTGTTACTGTTTTGCAAGTTCATGTTGGTGATTTTCACTCACTTAGAGCTAGCTGTAAGGTTTGTTTGCTAGACCACACAAATCACAACATATATGTGCATCAAAAGGAAACCATAAAGAAACACTAGATGGAAGCCAGGAAAAATTTGAGAGGATGAGTAATGGGAATCTCTGAAACTACATGTTAATCTTCTCATTAGACAAAAAAACCTACTTGCTTGATGGTGACAGGTTATTGTACTGTAAAAAATTACATCCCCTCACTTGGATATTATTCCAACAGACCATGCTGAGCACTAGCATCAATGGTTTTGGTTTTAGTACAAAGACCATTAATTTTCTCAGATTAATTTACCCCTAAATCTAAACATAAACCCACAAAATATCTCTTGTATACGCAACATAATTGTTCTATAACCAACATAAAAATATGGGGCTTTTGTTTTAAGCAGACATTGAAAAATACTAAAAAATAATTGATCTCCACGTTTATGCGAATACAACACCAGTTTTCGTTCAATGTAACATGATCATAAAAGTGCTGTATCAGCCTCTGAATCCACAAGCCATATTTTATTTTCTGATCTGTCTCCTTGTGCTTCCACAGTGACTTAAACATTTAAGTAACTTTACAGAGGAGTAGTCACACTTTTTTAGGTGGAGCTACAGACAGCACAGCTTATATCAGTGGGAATGATGGATTTAAAATCATGGTTGTGAGAAAAACGTACAGAAGGTTGGGGTCATAAGTTGTTAGCTTCCTCAGCATGTGCAACCAGCTCATGGATACTAAAATAATCATGTATTTTAGATAGCCTAAGCCCAATGTCAGTATGTAAACAAGAATATCAGTCAGCTGCCACTAAGCCAGTACAGTGCTAGTGACAAATGTGTTCCATTCAGCATTTCAAAAAAAAAGACTGACAGGTAGTTACACCCTGTGGGCTTCGAAGCTTCAGCTAGAAATGCTTGCAGTTAATCTGGATATAAAGTTTAACGTGAAAAATATCGGTGCTTTAAAAAACATTAAACAAACCTATACAGACAAAATCTCATTTGTATTTTGTCCTTCTTTTTCCTATTCCTCCCCCCACTTCTCCTTCACATTTCCTGTTTCCTCTCTCTACAACAGCCAAAATATGAAACGGTAGCAATTTATTCCCAGGTTATGCAGGGGTTTTGAAATGTCCTCTCTCTTCCCGACTGTATGGGCAGAACCAAGATATTGTATTTTTGGTACGAGCCAACTAATAGGTTCAGAAATTGCAAACAGCTCCTTGCGAAGCTGTACTGAAGCAAGCAACCAGGCCCTAAGACTTTCAGGTCTCTGGGACAGGGACTGTGTCCCCAGCTGCAATCATTGCTGACAGCAGGACAGGAAAGAAGGCAGCTATGCCACTGCTGCCTCATGTAGTCAGGAAGGTAAGTATCATAAAACAAATATTGAAGTAAGGACGGAGGAGACCTGCAGAGAATACCCCCTGTTAATGTATTCTCTCAGCCACACAGAAGGCTGCCATTCCATGACCCTTGCTGCCTTTCTGCCACAAATGGCTCACCTCATGCCTCTCATCTCTCTTCCATCCCATGCCTCCCCTTTCTCTAAAAAAGATCTCATTAATCCCCTGTAAAAGAAAACCTGCACAATGCAAAGTGGTCATCCCCACTTTTTAACCTTGTCTTTTCTTCACCTTTCCTACAAACCCCTCTATCACCCCCAGGTGTCATCTGCTCTCAAACTACTCCACAGGCTTAGTGACAGCACCCTACATAGACATCTCTGTCACAGCAATTCTCAGCCTTTCTCATCCTTCTCCACAAACACCTCCTTCATTAAAAGTGTTCTTAGACATTCTCATTTAAAATAGGGACCTTGACACCACTAATTACAAACTTCCCTTTCCTTTCCTAAATCAGTTAACTACACTGTTCCAACAGCTGGAAAATACTCAGGATGAAACCAGACAAAGGAATGACAAGCAATCTGCATTCCACCCTAGTACTCCACAAAACCACTCTCAACAAACTCTCCAGTGATGTCTCCCCAGCCAGTGCTCAGAAACACCCTTCCGTCTTCCTTCATGTATCTTTCACAAAAATTCCTAAATTCTTGACCTTCCTTGGCTTTGTAGCTGCAAACCCCACTGTGTCCTCATTTCTAATGGCTATTTCTTTATGTTCCTCTGAGGGTCTTTTTCACTCTGCAACATTTTTTTGTCGCTTTGCTTATTTTCATCCATTCACTCCAGCAATACTGCTGCCAAGATCCTCCTTCTAATTGGTAACATTGACCATGCAACTCCTTTTATTCAGTTCTCCTCTCTGTTGCAACCTCATCTTCAAGGCCTTGTTTCTAAGTATTGTTATTACATATACTGACTTTTAAGAGCTGTTCTGCATCTGACTGGACTCTCATATCAGCCTCTTCTCAGCTTTCAAGCGTTTGAATATGCTTAGAGGAGCCCATTGTAAATATCTGCAAAACTAATGAAAGGCTTCAATACTTTCCTTCTAAATGATGCATACCAAAAATAGACAACTCCTAGCAGATCTTGGACAGCAGTATTTTAACAACATTGTTTGAAAAGTTTGCAATAAATATAACCATTTGTAAGATGAAGTTCAGCCTCTGTAATCTCATTGGAAACAAAAGACTTAATCAGAAAGAAGTCCAAAGGGAATCCACTAAAATCTACACATGCCTGGGATTGTGCATTTAGCCTGTAAAAATCTATACCATCTTCAGTTTCCAGCTGTATTTACACACAGCAGCTGTGTGTTACCACTACTCTAAAAGTTTATCTCAGCATTTACTATTTAAAGTAGCATGCAGTGCTACAGTGATACACACCATAACTCCAGTAACCCAATCTCACAGTTGAAATCATACACTTAGTATCACTACAGCTAGCTAAATAGATACTTAAAAAAAAACAACAACGGAAATCATCAAGTACAAACTTGAATGAAGGAATTTTTCTCTTTGTCAGCTAAAGTCAATTTATATCAGCTTTTAAAAACCCTCACATGCTCCTGAGTTGTCTTAGTATCTTCTTGGAGTTCCTCAATGTGAAAAAGATGGTATCAGCAGTGTTATGTTCCAGTATTGCAAGCTAATGCCCTCAAAACATCTGCAAGTATCATCTAACCAGTAGCACAGAATGGGGTGGATGGCAGGAAAGAAGGGGTTAAACTTCAAGATTAGAGCCTTCTGCTTCTATTTTTCAACTAGTACTTCCTCAAAGCAAAACTGTAGCCTACATTCCACCTTCCCCCATTTTTACCCCAAATTAGCCAGGACAAAAACTTAATGAATCTTAAGCATGCGCTCACGTGCTTAAAGTTAACAGGATAGAGGGATGCTGAAGTGTTGGCAATTACTTAAGGCAGGCTTTGCTTTCCTGCTTTTTTTCAACTGAGGCCTGTGCCATTACACTCTGACTTAGCAGGCCTCTTCTTAAAAATACGTTAGGTCACCTGAGTTGGTGTTAGGCATTGCATCGTCTTAAAATCAAAAAGAGATGGAATGTAAGTACTACTGATGCCAACTGACTCTGAGGAAACAGTGCAGGAGTTTATGGTGAGGAAGAAACTCTGAACTCAGTTTGGTTCATCTCGCAAGGTCTGTTCTTTCCAAAGAAGGCAGAACCCAGAGCCTGCAATATGCTACTGGGAAACAACCTGTTGGAGAGACCAGAGATAGCACGCTGCAGAATGCCATCAATCCCTTCCAGGCAAAAATAGGACGAAATAGGTTAGAAGACAGCTTACAAAAGCTGGCACAAAAAGAGACATGCAGGCTTTAGAAAAACTCCAAAGAACAGGAAAGCAAAAATCTATGCATGTTATATAATTTGTGGTATAATAAGAAGCCTTTTAAAAAGATCAAGCTCTTTCTCAAGCAGGTAGCAATGCTACCTCCCAGAGGAAAAGGTGGTCAGGTACCAAACCACAGTGGAACTACCAGGGGAACACAGCTGGAATGCACGGATGCTCCAGGATAAAGGCCCCGTTTATAAGCAATATCACTGGGACAGCTGGAAGACTCAAACACAGCCAGAATTCTTATTTTAAAAAGCAGAGTCATAAGGAACAAGAATTTAAAATTCAGCTTGACCCGAGACATAGTCTCTTTCCTCTAGAACTGAAAAGAAAGGGTTGTAGATTAAGATTACCTTGTGAAAGTAAGCTATCTTGCTCCCCATCTAAATGGCTTAATTTAACTTAAATGCTGCAAAACTCTCAATTAGCAGGTCTAGTGCCTAGTTTCTTAAGAGCTCTTGACTTCTGTGAGAGGTAAATGCAACTCTAAAGGCTGGACACTGAAAATGCATTTTTTCAAGGAAATCTTAAATTTAAACCAGTTTTAGTTTGAGAAAGAGTTAAAATAATTGTCTAATAATAAAAAACCCCTCACCTTGATAGGCAAAACATAGCACAAAAAGAAAACAACTCCAGACCAAATCAGCTGTGCATGTAAATTTGATACTTGCTAATAAAAACCAACTCCTAGAAAAAAGAGAAATTAATCAAAACATACTGTTGAAGACAGCAATGATAATTTTACTTGTAACTAAACTACACCACCCCCCCCTTCCCCAGGGCTTTAAATTTTTTTTCCTAAACTTAAAAAATCAGATCTGACAGTGGCAAATGACAGAACATACATGGGCTTGAATGGCCATAGGAAAAATTTCAGGTAAAAGAAAGCCTTGCACAGAGCTAAAGTACAAAAGTAACACAAAAAGTACTGCAAGGATTAACTACTTGAGGGAAAGACCTCACAGTTCTCTGTGATTCACATGGATGCTAAAGTGCAACTCCACTTGGCAGTGCAGCTGAGTTTGGAGGATTTCCAAAAATAAATGTTCATTGTGATGTGCCATTAAAAAAGTGAGAAAAACAGTAGAGCTCCTTATGCTAGAGAAGATTTGGGTTTTCTACCTATTCCACATCTAAATAAAACTAAAAAAACCCCAAAAAACAACAACAAACCCAAATGGAAAAGGACTGTGCTTGGTACAGATATCTCTCTAAAAGCGAATCTGTTTTAAACCAGTAATATCTATCTCCATAGTGTATTTGATGCATCTGCAACTAACTCAAACACAAATTCTACCCGAGTTATGAAATGTCAATAAGTTGGGCCAAAACACAGCCTCCTGACACAAACTGTTCTATTGATTTTGAGCTGCCAACAAAAGATGCTTAAATGCAAGTATTTACAGTATGTTTATTACCAGTTATCAATTCAGTTATCCAAGTCTATGACCAATAGACTGGCTATGACCAATGATTTACTGTAAAAAAAAAAAAAAAAGGGAAGCCTAGACAACAGTTTCCCCGAGGTAGAAAAAATTTGTTACAACAACTCTATTCTCGTTTCAAAGCCAGCGTTTGGACTTCAGGACCTTGGCTTCTATTCATCAAAGCACTTAAGAATTTGTTTAATTCCAGTAGTTTCTGTAAGACTTGAATATGTTTTTAGACATTTTACTGAATACGAGTACAAGTATTCATAGAAGCAATATAGCATATTACTCAAGGGAATGGTTGCATCTCGTAGGTCTCCTGGGTAAAGCACATGCACACAGAAAAAAAAATCAATTTCAATAGCCACTAAAAATAGATGGCTTTTCTCAGAGAGATGCATACCTTTTCCTCACATTCAAGCTTCTGTTTGGGTTTATAGTTCATTGATGTTAACAAGGCTATGAATATAGAGCAGTATTTTATTGCTATGTTCTATTTATAAATGCCTATTTTAGAGTAAACCTTTCTCATAGCATCTTCCAGTCTCCATTTTACATCTCAGTTCCTAAGCTTTGCAATTGATAAAAATTACTAGGATTTCCTTGGCTGTGCAGATAGTTTCAAAAATCAAAGCACCAGCTGTGCTGCAGGTGAACCACGACATGTTTTCACTTCCTTTGCAATTTCTCAAAAGTCTTGACACCTCATTACAAAATTCAGTAAAGAAGGTCTTTCCCTCAAAGCTATGTCAGCATAAATAGCGAAAATAACCAGAAATGCAGTTTCAACTGGAACACAAAAGTAGTTACTCTGCTACTGTATATCCATCCAGCTCTTAGTTTACTTTCTCCTCTTTTATTTCACAAACTAAGATTTTTATAGTATAAATAAATTAGGTCCTTGTGGAACTATTCCCAGCAGATGATCACATACTTAACTACAATGGCAGGTATGAACGCTCACATGGTATTTGCCTAGACCTCTCTGGTGCAAGCATAAATTAGAATAATAATAAAAAAGAAGAATTCAAAGATACTTCACACCAGACCCGAGTGTTTTTGCTGATTGTTGGAGGTTTTCAAATGCATATTCCTAGCTTATGTGTAAACTTGGACATTTCACAGAGCTAGAGAATAAAGCAACTAATAGAAAACTCCATAAATGTTCTCTGGTATCTGACTGTGAAGACAGAAAAAGTGAGACCTACTGCATGAGTTTAGAGCATGGCAAAAAGTAAAGTTCTAAAGAAAAAAACATTTTAGTACTTTTATTTAAAGCAGTACTTGTATTTAAAGGCTCATTATAGATTGTTCTACATAATTCCACTTACCCAGCTTACAAAAGAAACACGACTCTTTCTCAAAACCCTCTTAAACGCCACTATTATTTCCAAAAATTGATTCAAAGCTTTTATAAGCGTAGTAAAGTGTGCATCAAATATTAAAGTAACAGCCCAACCTGCACTGGGAGTTCCGGAGAGTGCAAACCTGACGTAGGAATTACCAGAGAGAGAGAAACGTTTTATGACAACATGTGGCAAACCCTTCTACAACCTTAAGACGCCGAAGCCCTTGGGCGGCAATCTGTCCTAATTTGTGATCCCCCGACAGCATCGGGCGAGCCCCGCGTCTCCTCCCTCAGCCTGCCCCACTCCGGGGGCTGCTCCCATTGTCTCGGCGGACAGAACTCTTCCCCCGCCGAGGATGCCCCGGGGCCTTGGGGGATGTCCCCCTATATCCTTCGGCTGGAAGGGCCGCGGCCGCCGGGGAGCCCTCCCGGCCGGCGGCGAACCCCGCTCCAACAGCCCTGCCCCAGCCCTGCCGCCGCCTGCCCGTCCTCCCCGCTCGGAACCGCCATGACTGTGCAGGATTCTCGGCTTCGGGACAATTCTCCCTCCGGCGAGAGCAGCACCAGCCGGCAGCGGCCCCGCAGCGGGCGGTCACGGTGCTGCCGGCCCGGGGGCGGCCCCGGGGAACGGCCCCGCAGCACCCCGGAGCCCGGGAGGCGGCCCGCGGGGCAGCGGCGGGAGGGCGGGCAG
>VZTE01003651.1:20409-37573 GCA_013397775.1 Eulacestoma nigropectus
TTAGTGGGATTTTTGTATGGACTGGGGGAATATTTATATGGATTAGGGGAATATTTGTATGGATTGGTGGGATCCCCTCTCAGATGAGATATTGCTATGGATAACTGAGATAACTGGGTGGATTGATGGGATATTTGTATGGATATCTCACCAATTTGTATGGATACTTGAGAGATTTCTATGGATTGATGGGATCCCCTCTCAGACGAGGTATTTGTATGGATATCTGAGACATTCCTATGGATATCTGAGATATTTCTATGGATTGATGAGATATTCCTATAGATTGATGGGATCCCCTCTCAGATGAGGTATTTGTATGGATATTTGAGGTATTCCTATGGATTGATGGGATCCCCTCTCAGATGAGGTATTTGTATGGATATTTGAGGTATTCCTATGGATTGATGGGATCCCCTCTCAGATGAGGTATTTGTATGGATATTTGAGGTATTCCTATGGATTGATGGGATCCCCTCTGAGATGAGGTATTTGTATGGATATCTGAGACATTCCTATGGATTGATGGGATCCCTCCCAGCCTTCTCCTCCCCACACCGACCAGGCCCAGCCCCGTAGCCCCTCCTCATCCCAGAGATGCTCCAGATCCCAAATCCCCTTTGTGACCCTCCTGGAGCAGCAGCTCCTGGTCCTTCCTGGACTGTGGAGCCCACAACATTCCAGGGCCGAAGAGAGGGGCACGATCAGGATCCTCTCCCTGCCCACACTTTTCCTGAAGCCTCCCAAAATCCCACAACCCTCCTGGCCCCAGGACACGCTCCTGGCTCATGGATAATCCACCAGCATTCCCAGGTCCCTCTCCACGGAGCTGCTCTCCAGAGGCTCAGCCTGTCCTGCTGCCTTATTCCCAAGTCAGTTGCTTTTCCAAGGGTTTCCAGAAAAGCTTCCAGCAATCCCTAAGAGTTTGCTGAGGATAATTCGCACAGAGCAGCCACTTCCATTCCAGAGGGAGGTCACAGACCATGGAAAAAAGGGAATCAGGCTAAAAGGGACACCCAGATGCATCCCAGGGAGGGATAATCCACCCAATGCTGGACTGAGGTGATCCTAAAAACCTTCACAGCCTCCCTGAGGGAAAGGTTCTGGAAAGCAAAAACTCCTCTGGTTGCACCCCAGAGACAGATCCCAGCATGGAAAAGGTGTAATTCCCAAAAACCTGGCAGGTGAGCAGGAATGATTTAATATTTAAGGCCCCGATGGAGAAGTTTGAAGCCTTTTAGGGTGAACTGCTGGTTCCTGTGGGAGCAGAGAAACTTCCTGGCAGCTCCTGCAGCTCCACAGGGATTCCCTCCACAGTTTTAATGGATTTTTCTGCCTTTATAGGAAAAAAAAAAAAGCCACATTCCCAAAGTGCTTTTTGTATTCCTCAGGACAGAGCTTAATCCCCTGAGGCTGAAGAGAAACACAGGAACCACCGGCATCGATCCTGGATTTTACCTTCCTCTTTTCCACACTGGTTTCTGTGCACTCTGTACCCAAATTCCTTAAATGGGACATCACAGGGAACAGCTGGGGTTTGTTTTTCCCTGGAAGACGTGAGTTTGATGCTGTTTGATGTCCCTGTTTTTCCCTGGATTTGATCCAATTGCATTTGATGCCATTTCATTGAGGCCACTTGGCTGTCAGGGATGTCAGGTAAGAGAAGTCCCCCCTCTTTTCTGCACATTTTCTGGATTTTAGTAACGTTTTCCCCAGGAAACTCATCCTACTAAAAATAAAACCTTAAAAAAACCCCAGGATAACCAAGCTGTGGCTGGAAGTTTGCCCAAATTCCACCTGCTACAAAACCACCAGGAAAAAACCCTGTTCAGCCTCGTGGTGGGAGGAAACAACGTTGGTTAAACGGGATTTTTTTTTTCCCCCCAGTTCCCAAGACAGAAGTAACCCAACCCCAAATTTTCTTCGTGGATTTTCTTCAGGGATCCCGTGGGCACCACGCTGGGAGCTCTTTTACTCGAGTTTAAATCCCAGGAATCTGGGGACAACTCAAAATCACCATCACCCCGTTCCAAACACCCGGAAAAAGCTCAGGGATAAAAACCACCCTTCTGGGAAAACCTCTGGGGGTGAAACGGCTCAGCCACTACCCGAGCACATCACCAGCACCCTCTGCTGCGTGTCCCCCGGGGGAAATCCCGGGAAAACTCACCGGAGGCGCGGGCAGTTCTGTCCCAGGGCATTGAGGATGGCGTCGGTGATGTTGGAGCAGCCGGAAGCGCACAGGGACTGCAGCTTGTGGCAGCCCCTGCAGATGGTGATGAGCCCGTCGTCCGTGATTTGCTGCCAGGGAAGTGATGACAGCCTCAATCCAGGCAGGATTTCCCCTCTCCCCATCCCAAATTCCAGCCCTTTCGGCCCATAAGGGGTTATTGGAGTGTTTCGCCGGGGCGGCAGAGGGAGGATCAACCTCGCTGGAGCGATTTGGGAATGTCGGGGAAGGGATTTGCAGGGAAATGTTTTGGAGCTGGGCCAGGTGAGGGATGGGAGAAGGTGCTGGGATTCCTGCAGGGCTTTGCAATTCCTGCTGGGAAAGGCCACTCCTGGCCACAGGGAACACAGGGAGTCCATCCATCCCTGTTCCTGGACACAGGGGGACCATCCAGCCCCTTCCCTGGACACAGGGGGTTTGTCCAGCCCCTTCCCTGGACACAGGGGGTTTGTCCAGCCCCATCCCTGGACACAGGAGATCTGACCAGTCCCACCCCTGGACACAGGAGATCTGACCAGCCCCACCCCTGGACACAGGGGGTCCGTCCAGCCTCTTCCCTGGACACAGGGAGTCCATCCAGCCCCTTCCCTGGACACAGGGGGCCCATCCATCCCTGTTCCTGTGTCGGACTAACTGTGATGGCACGGACAGAGAGCCCATTCCCATCTATTTTTCAGCATAAACACACATTTTTGGCACTGCAGAGCTGGTTGAGAGCCCCCCTGTGCAGGAAAAGTGCCTTTGTGGGCTCAGTTCTACACGGGGACGAGAGGAAAGGCCTGGCAGGATCGCTCCAGCCTGACGGGAAGGATTTTTCCAGCTCATCCCACAGATGAGTTCAGAGGGAGGAGAGAAACACTCCTGACACAGCCAAAGCTGGTGTGGGGCTCATCCAGCATCCCTGAAGTGCCCCCAAAGAGCTGTTGGTGACAAATGCTCCGTGTGCAGGGGGATGGAGCACATTCCAGGGCTGGGAACCCCGGGAAGCGCCACTCACCAGGCAGGTCTGCAGGTTCAGGGTCACCAGCTCGGGACAGTGGGCACCGATGAACTTGAGGGCCTCGTCCTCCAGCTGGAAGGGAAAACACAGGGATGGGAACAGCTCCCACTGAGATCCAGGAATTCAAGCTGGGCGAGCAGGGAAATTGGGATTTCCTTTGGGGAGCAGGGAAAGGCAGCACAGGAACAGGAGCAGCAGCACCAGGAGCATTCCTGCCTTGGGGGGTTGGTTTTGTATCCTCGGGAGAAGAGCCCGGCCCCAAAAATGCTTCCCTACCCTGGGCCTGGCAGTGACAGTGGATTGATATTATTATTATTACTATTACTATTATTATTAATATCATTAATATTAATATTAATAGTAACAATGTTTATACTTAGTACTATATTATTCTTATTTATAATTATATTTGTAGTTAGCACTATATTATTAATATTATTATTATTACAATCATACTATTAATATTACATTATTATCATTATCATAATTTGATTTTTAGTCTTATCATATAATTAACCCCATTATTCTTACTACTGTGGTCGCCATAATAAAATATAATAAATAAAAATTAAATAATAATAGAAAATATTGTACATTATTCTATTATCCTATGCACTGTCTTATTCTTATCATTCTTATGATTATTATAAAATACAGTAAACACAATTTAAATAACATTACTATAAATAATACAATAATAAATACACGATTATATTATTCTTACATGTTACTATTATTATTACCATTTTAATAATCATTATTACCATTGTCATTATCATTATTATAAAATACAATAAATAAAATTCGATAATAACGTAACAGTGAACATTGTACATGATTATTCCATGCCCACGCTCCGAGGAGCAGCAGCTCATCCCAGGGGTGCTGATTCCCACTTTTCCAGAGCCGTACCTGGGTGCAGCCCTTGAGGGACAGGGCCCGGAGCCCCCCACAGCCCCGCACCAGCGCCTGGATCCCGTCCGTGGTCACTTGGTCGCACCAGGAGATGATGAGCTGTTCCAGCAGCGGGCATCCCTCGCTGGGGACACAGGGGGACACATGGAAATGCTCATTTGCCTCGGGAAAGATCCTGCTCCAAGCCAGGATCGCTGCTGTTCCCGTTTCTGGGACCCACAGAGCGCAGCTGCAGCCCCACACCCCACAGGGGACACCGGGCAAACCCCAGCTCCAGGGGGAGCTTCTGTAGGGAATGTGGGGTGGTGCTGGGTTGGCTGGAGGATCTTAGAGGTCTTTTCCAGCCTTAACGAACTCTATAATTCCACGGAAAATCCGTGCTGCCGGCTCCTACCTCAGTGCTTTCAGGGACAGGTTGGTTATGGAGGTGCAAGAAGCCAAATCCAGGTGCCTGAGTTTGGAGCAGAACTTGCTGAGGCTGGTGCAGGTGCTGGAAGAGACACACGGGGACACTCCTGCAATGGATTCACCCCAGGCCACAGATATGCCATGGGATGGGCAGGCTGGGGTGAGGATGGAGCTGGGACACTGGCAGAGGTTCCCAGAGAAGCTGTGGCTGCCCCTGGATCCCTGGAAGTGTCCAAGGCCAGGTTGGACGGGGCTTGGAGCAACCTGGGACAGTGGAAGGTGTCCCTGCCATGGTAGGGGTGGGACTGGATGGGCTTTAAGGTCCTTCCAACCCAAACCATTCCATGATTCCATGATTCCATGACCTCCCACACCCCCAAGCCTGGCTTTCCCTTAAAAAAGAGAAGGAGAACAGGGGCGCCCAGGGAAGAGGGAAGAGTTCTACTCACGCGTCCGTGATCTTGGTACAACCATTGAGGTTCAACACTTCGATGTTCCTGCAGTTCTGGGCAAAGGTCCTTTGGGAAAGGAAAGGGAAAACACTGGATTTGTCAGGCAGTGGAATTCCAGGTATTTTACAGCATTTGTCTGTACTGTAACACGTCAGAATAAAGTTTCACAAAACATTGAACAGATTAAAGAAGAAAACAGAGAAAATCAAGAAGGAAATCAAGAAGGAAGTCAAAAGAATCAAGAAAGAAGAAAGGAATCAAGAAAATCAAGAAGAAAATCAGGATGAAAATCAGGATGAAAATCAAGAAAAGAATCAAGAAAGAAGAAAATCAAGAAGAACATCAAGAAGAACATCAAGAAAGAAGGAAATAATCAAGAAGGAAAGAATCAAGAAAACCAAGAAGAAAACCAAGAAGAAAATCAAGAAGGAAATCAAGAAAGAAGAAAAGAATCACGAAAAGAAACTATAAAGAAGAAAATAATCAAGAAGGAAAGAATCAAGAAAACCAAGAAGAAAACCAAGAAGAAAATCAAGAAGGAAATCAAGAAAGAAGAAGGGAATCAAGAAAGAAGAATCAAGAAAATCAAGAAGTAAATCAAGAGAATCAAGGAGAAAATCAAGAAAAAGAAAAGAACCAAGAAAATCAATAAGGAAATCAAGAAAGAAGAAAAGAATCACGAAAAGAAACTATAAAGAAGAAAATAATCAAGAAAATCAAGAAGAAAATCAGGAACAGACCCAAGAAAATCCCTGATTTCTGCTGCCCCACCCCTTGCCCTGGGATGTCCCAGCCTGGGTCACCCTCAGCCTCAGCACTTGGCTTTATTTTAATGAGAACTGAGAGAAGTGGCTGCTGGGTGAGGTTAAAAATGATAAATTAGGTGATAAAAACACGATAAATTAAATGATAAAAATGAATTAAATGATAAAAATGATGAATTAAATGATAAAAATTTGATAAATTAAATGAGAAATTAAATGAGAAATTAAATGAGAAATTAAACGAGAAATGAATCATCTCTGTCACTGCTCTCCAGGTTTTGACGCCCTGAGGGTCTCGGATCCGAAGTGGGGATAAATTCTCCCAATCCTGGTTTTCCAGCCCATTCCAGAGCAGGACAAAAGGTGCAGCTCTACCTTAAGGCATTGTCCCCCACTCCCAGGCAGCCCCGCAGGCTCAGCTTCCGCAGGAATCCCCCAGATCTCTTGGAAATGTTCTCCACCACTCGGCCCTGGGGGAGACAGGAAGAGCCACGTGAGAACCCCAGAGGCCTCCAGAGAGCCCAAGTGAACGTTTTGCAGATTAACAACAGTTTGGTATTCAAGGGAAAACGGTGCTAAGGAAATAGAAATGCCATGGGAATGGGCTAAGGGAGGGGGAGGGAGAATTGTTCAGCTTCTGAAGATGGAGAGACAAGGAGCAACCACCTAAAGCCAATCAGCTAAAGAGTTTTGAGGAATTTCCTCCGGTTTGGAGCTCCTGGACATGGGCACAGACTCCCCAAGGAAGGTGAGAGGAGCTACACCTCAGATTTCCAAGTACAGCCAATGGACAAACTCCAATTTCTACTCAAAACCGGAGGAGCAGAACCAGCCCATGAGTTTTGCTCCTGCAGGAAAAGGGATTCAACCATTTGTGCTCCAGAGATCCAGGAAAAGCCTTTTTAATTTCAAATCTGGATCCAATGGAAGCCTCCAGAGACCCCCACTACAGCCAGGATTTACTTCTCTCCCTGGGAGTGAAAGGCAAAACCACTGGAGAACATTTGTACCAGTGCTCAGAAACCCAGAAACTTCCCCTGCACTTTGGTTTTTCCTCACAGAACAGGAGCATCCCCTGCTCCTTCCAGGACTAACTGGCATTTGGGACCTCTGTGAGATGAGGATTTTCTTCCAGAATCTCTTTTCCAGTCTAAAAACCCCCAAATCAGCCACCAGGCTCAATACAGAACAACCCCACCATCAGACAAGGGACCCTGAGCTGTCCAGGTGAGCTCTGGGGACACCACAGGAGCAGCTCCACATCCCTGCAAAAAGGCTGGAAAAGCTGAAACGCTCCCTGATTCTGCAGTTCCTCGAGCAATCCTAGGAATTCTGCCTGAATTAAACAAGCCAAATGCGTTTCCATCAAGAATTTACAGGGACTGATGGATTTAAGTCCGTTACAGCAGAGCCTGAGGACGCCAGGAAGCCCAGCAGGAACTTTGAAGTGAGCTACAACAAATTCCAGCATTTTGTTTTCAAAGGGGAAGCTGGGCTTAGGGAACAACATGGATTTGATGTGCAGGGACATGAAAACCACCCAAAAAGCACTGAGGAACGGGAAAAGCCTGGTTTGGGTTGCCAGCCTCTCCCTCCTCCCAGGCTGAGCCGCTCAGTCCCATCTCCTGCCACTCCACACATCAGGAGCCCTGAGAACTCTGCTCTAAATCAGTAATTCCATGGGTGCAGGATTTTTAGGGCACGTTATGAGGTGAAGGATTCATTATGAAGACCAAAAATCCCCCATTTCCTTTCCCCAGGCCACTCAGGCCCTGCTGAGGTGACACTGCCACTTCCTGCTCCTTATCCCTGTCCCTGCTCAGACTCTCAGCGGCACAAAGGGAATTATTTTAACTCTTTCCTCCAAAATCAGGGGTGGATTTCCCACAAGGTGGGAACCTTCCCTCAGCAGCTGCTTGATGCCTCTGCCTGCTACAAATTAAAGCCACACATTCCCCATTTCCCTCCTCCGATGTGAAATGTTCCCAATCTCCCTCCTCCAACGTGTTTTAAACAGGATAAAAACATCCTGATAAGAGACTTAAGGATTGGGGTTTTTTCCTCATCCCTTTTCCTGCTCAAGGCAATTTGGATTTTCAAGGTGCTGCAGAATCCACATCCCACAGGTTCAGCTACAACGGAGCAGCTCCAAAGCTGCATCTTTTAGGGACAGTTTGGACCTCCTGAATCATCTTCAATTTCAATTTTTGGTATTAAAGATATTGCAGGCCATGATTCCATAGACACTCACGGTCTTATCTGCGCTCTGTTAACTCTCAGTGCAAGGAGGAGCAGTTAAAATTCTCTTCCACACAAGCAGATGTTTTCCCCAAAAATGCACCTTTCCTACTAATTTCTGTTTTCAGAACAGACAAAGCTACTTTCCTTCCATTACTGCCTTTGAGTCTTGCTAGGGATGTAGAACTCTGTCCATTTTCAAAAGCTGAATGGATTGCCAGGACTTTAAAGGACTCCCCGAAGCTGAAGAACTGAAATGAATGATTTCTATCTCCAGGGAAGGTAGAAAGGGTTACGCTGGGAGTATTAATCCATTCTAGGCTGTAATTACATTTTAACAAGAAAAAAATGGGTTTGTATGTCACTTAATTATACCTCAATATCCCTCTGGAAATCAAACAGGTCAATTCGCTGCCAGTTACTGCCATCCAGGGCCAGAACATTCCATGCCTTTATCGGGGGAAAAAATGTAAATGTGTGGTTAATATGAAAAAAAAGGTCAGTGGGGACCTAGCCACAGTTTGTTCCTTTCAGAAACGACATTCTGTCCCAGGTGGGAAAGCAACAGGTAATTCCAGCCAGCAGCGAGGACCGGGCTGGCACCAGGAGCACTTGCAGGGACAAGGGTCCCCTCACAACTCGGAATTCCAAGTCCCCCAGCCAGGGAAGAGGTGCCCCGGCTGCTTCCACTCCCTTGGGAGGTGGAGCTGTGAGCCAGGAGAGTGCTTGGAGCTTGGGTATCTTCACATTCCTGGCTGGAATCTCCTCCCCAGCACCTCAGAGGACACCTGGGCACAGGTGAGTCCCCCAGGGGACCCCTCATGGGGCAGCTGCACTGACAAAGGGTTTGGTTTTTGTTTGAATAACCCAAATCTCCCGTGGTTCCTGCTCCAGAGGAGAAGCAGGAACTCCGAGTTGGTCACTGTGCCCTCAGCCAGGAGCACAGGGCTGTATTTGAAGTTTTGGTTACGTCATGAAGGTAAACAAGTGGATCTTGTAATAACCAGGAGCCGGCGTTGTGCAAGAGCCAGGGATAAACACAGGGGGATTTTCCATCCCATCTCCCACGTGCACCGAGCTCATCCCCATCACAAACAGCAGTTCTTGGGCAGGAGTCAGTGCAGAGTTACAACGGATGACAGAACTGAGCATTAATTGATTTTCTGGGGTTCAAACCTCACTGCTGATCTTTGTTTTAAGGTCTGGTTGCTGCCAGGAGAAGAGCAGTGGGAAATGCCCCAGTGGCTGCGTAATCCCATGGGCAGCGTAGGGAACGTTCCAGAGCCTTCCTGCACGTCCCTGCAGAAACTTCCCGTGCTGTGCCACGGAACGTGTTCCATGCTGTGTTCCCTGTGCAAACAGGAGCTGGGACAGGCCAGGAGAACACCCTGACATTGGCAAAGAGGCCCAGACAGCCCATTCTGGCCAATACCGCTCTGCTGGATTTCAGCTGGAAGCTCTTTCCCTGCAAGACCTGTGCTCTTCAGGTCATCACCGTAATGCCCAGACACCACACGGGGTATTTTTCAATGCAATTAACAATGTTTAATCATCCCTTTTTTAAAATCCCAATGTGTTTAGAGTAATTAAATCAGTCGTGGTTGAGGTTTGGAGCCAGGACTGATGGGTCTGTGCAGGTGTCACCCAGCCAGGATGGTGAACACACCACTTCAACTCCTTCCCTGGATCACCATCCCACCCTTGCTGTGCTGCTTCCTCTGGGAGTTACCAGACACTGGCAGGAAAAATAAACCTGACTAAATCTGGCAGCTCCTGATAAATGGACCTTCCAGTCCAGCTGGAGGAATCTTCCCAAGCAAATAATCCAAGCTGGGTTTCATTAACTGAAGCCCACAAAGGATAAGAACAACCCCTCATTTTATTTTCCTGCTTACTCCAAGGAGAAAATAAACTTTCACTGACTGTGCAGCACCTTTGTGAATCAGAATTCCTGTATTTCCACCAAAACCCACAGGATGCCATTTCAGACTCATCCCACGCTGGGGATTTCAGCAGCGTGAGCTCCCTGTACAAACCCAGAACGAGGGGAGAGTTCTGGGCAGAATGTCAGCCCCCTCCCCTCTGTACCTGGGACACTGGAAAATGCTATTCCAGCTTGGAATTCCCCTTCGCTGGGGCTATGGGAATTTTCCAGTGCTTCCAGGGGACACTGAATAACCCCAGATAAGTGGCACAATGCTCCCTGGTCCAATCCCCCGGGGTGATGTGCTGGGGAGGGCTGGAGAGGGAGGACTGGCACCCAAATCCAACCCCCTGCTAAAATCCACCAGGAAGGAGGAGGGTTCTTACCCTGGAAACTTGAGCACAACGACACAGAGTGACCACATCCAGGAAAGAGAAAATTCTGGAACAGAAATAAGAGATACCTTATTGGTTACTGACATTTAAAACAAAGGGGACGTGGAAAACAAAGGGGTGAGAGAAAAGAAAAAAAGGATCGGGGCAGCAAAATTTCTTTGTGATTCGGCTGAAAGCTGAACTGTGAAAAGAAATGCAGAGGCAGCAATTCCCAAATGGAAGCAAAACACAGCTATGGAGCCACTGGGAAACAGAAACCTCACACCTTGGGAGTAGCTCCTGACCCCAAATCAGTGACTGCTCACCCAAAGCGACCTTTGCAGGAGCCCCACACTGGGACAGGACAGGGAGCATCACCAGGGATGCTGGGCTGGCTCTGACTCCGCACGGGAGTGACTCCAACACCCCAGCACCTTTGGCAACAGCTCCCAGAGTGGGCAGTGCCATCCCTCATTACCAGCTCCGGGACGGAGGCGGGCACGGCCCGGTTTCGGTGCCCAGATTATTCCTGGTTTGCACAGAGGTGATTACAGGGCTGGAGCTCCTCTGCTGTGAGGAAAGGCTGGGACAGCTGGGGGTGTTCAGGCTTCAGGGTGACCTAATTGTGGCCTCCCAGTACCTGAAGGAGCTACAGGAAAAATGAAGCAGGACTGTTTCCAAGGGCCTGGAGTGCCAGGACAAGGGGGAATGGGGTTAAACTGGGATAGGGCAGGGTTGGATGGGATATTGGGAAGAAATTCCTCCCTGTGAGGGTGGGGAGGGGCTGGAATGGGTTTCCCAGAGAAGCTGTGGCTGTGCCATCCCTGGAAGTGTCCCAGGCCAGGCTGGAGCACCCTGGGATAGGGGAAGGTGTCCCATGGCAGGGGATGGGAATGGATGGGCTTTAAAGTCCCTTCCAGCCCAACCCATTCCAGGATTCTGCACTCCAACAACTGGCAGAGCCAGATGAGCTCGGCCAGGAGGGACCAAGGACGCCGTGGTCACTCCTGAGTGTCACCCTGGGCCAGGGCACACCCCGGGGACCCGGCCAACACCCTGGGGTGCCGGGCTGTTACTGGGATAAAGGAATGACCCGGCTGAGACTGCCAGGCTTTTCCCTCGGGATCACACCCCCCCAGCTGTGGATGCAGGAAGCACCGAGCCCATGGAAAGCTCCCGAGCCGCACCGAGGCATCAATAATGCACAAAATTCAATGGGGTTTCAACGTCATTTTATGGTTTATGGTTATTCAAACAATCGTGTCCCCAAACAGACGAGGTCAAGCGGAGGGTGGGAGGACATCAAGGTCTCGTTCCCTTTGGGAACAATTATGAAACTGTAGTTTTTGTGAGGATAATACAAAGAGTTCAACCACAATATACTTTAATATTTTAATTTAATATTTTCAACTCGAAGGCCACCCAAAAGAGAAGGCAAATGTTGCCAGCCACGAGCATCCTGAGCAGCAGGGATGGAAAAAGCACTTCAGAAACACCAGTACTGGGGGAAAAGGGTGTTCCTGATGGAGGGTGAATGCAGATTATTTATCAGAACACTGACGCCAAAGGCATCACACAGCAACACTCAGCTAAAGCAGGACAAACAGCCACGTTCCCTCCTGTGCTCCTGCACTTCCCAGGGATACTCATGGATCCAAGGAGTTAAGGGGTTAAGATCCAAGGGGTTCAAGGCACTTCTGATCTTATCATGGGACAAAACTGACAGTGATGTGCTGGGGGAAGCTCTGGAGAAGATCCCACGTGCACTTTAACACGGCATCCCCAGTTCTGGATTTCAGAGCAGTTCCCTCCTCCCTGCCTATGGACAAGGCTCCCTCCACCCCAATGTCATTTACTGGTGTCCAAGGGTTTATCAGCACCATGTCCACGCACAACAATACCAGGAAAAGCTGGGGAAATGAGAGAAGCTGGGGAAAATTCTTACTTTCACCCTAAATTCCCATCGTAGGAGTAAATAAAACTTCAAATTCTACGGGAGCAGCGGCTGGGTCACTCACTACGGAAGTTTTCTCTGTTTTCATTAAAATTCCCTTCTCCATGGGAATCCCAGACTGTCATTAACCACCTCATCGCTCTGTCAGGGCTGGTAGATCTCGGATAAATTCTCTTCCACTTCCTGCTCCTCCCTTCCCAGCCTGCCCACACAATAACAGGGATTCACCCCGGCCAAACCCTCACCCCTCTCCCTTCCCCAGCACAGACATCTCGGCTCTGAGAAGCTCCAGAGCCTTTTCCAGTGTTCCCTCGGCTCCTCCTGCTCTTGTCCAACACCCTGAGTCGATGATTCAGCAGAATCAGACTGCAAAAATGACTTTTTCACAGCAGTCACTCCTTGCTTGTGGATTCTACTGGATCCAGCTGCTCCCCATGGACCAGGAAGAGCAGCAGGAGCACAGGTAAAGTCCTGCAGGCACCATGACCCAAGCTGAGACTTCCACTGCAGCCCTGAGGAGGGGCTTTTCCCTCTCCAAGGAACTGCTGGAGAACATTAAAATACCCCAAACCTCACAAATAAGCAGTGACTGAGCAGCAGCAGAAAGCTGATCAGCACTACCTGAATGATTTTTCCCAATTGTGCTTTAACCGGCCCAAAGGCACCGTGCTGGGATATTTATTTTTCCACCCAAACAGGATTCCTGTTCTCACAGCTGCCTGATGAGCCCTTTGACATCCGTCTTTTTACTCTTCAGAGTCGACAGTGGAGAAAATAATCCACAAAATTAACTTTATCATCAAACAGTGATCACGGACTGAGCTTCCCAAGCAGGAATTAAGTCTGGAATCGCAGCAGATTAAATGGTCTCACTGCAAAGAGACTCCCTACGTGTACTATTTTGTCTGAACAGCTCAGCTCTGCACAGTTTGGGTAAAACACACTCACTTTGAGCAATTTTCAGGTTTCAACTTCTTAATCCACTCAGGGGTTTCTAGGACTCCTCACTTTCCCACTGCTGCTCTAATTAGATTAGGGTCAAGACTCTCATGAAATCCCTGGGTGCTGCGGGCTCCAAGGTGAGCCAGCTTAGACCTTCAGCCTTCTAAAATTATCCACACCAATTTCTGCCAGCGACCCCCCCACCGTCCCAGTTCAATTCCAGTTCAATCCTGCTCCCACGGGCTGGGCAGGGGGACAGAAACCACAGCTCTGCTGCCAACTCAGCGCTCCCCCTGAGCACAACTCCAGCTCCCGAGGGATAAACCAGCACGTGGGGATGGCAGAGCCAGGGCTGGGGATGTGCTGGGCAGGGCTGGACGGGCAGAGCACGGAGTCAAAGCCGCTTAAGACAGGAGAGAGCTGCAAACTGCTTGACCTGCCCGTGACCCAGCAGGAGCAGCTGAATTCCCGGAGCCTGATCCCTGCTCCCGGCCAAGCGGGAGCTGTGCAGCAGCCCCACGGCACACTGAGGGTGGAACCTTCTTTGGGAGGGCAGCAGAGACCACCTCTGCCAGGGAAATCCAGCCTTGGCGCTGGGGGTTGGCTGCCAGGACCGGCAGGCAGCCCCCAGGAAGGAAAGCACCTTTCCAACAGCAGTGGGAACGCAGGGAAACAGGGACAGGATGCCCCTCTGGGGAGACAACCCCAGCTGGAGCCAGCAGGGACCATGGACTCACCACTGGGAGTCACCGAGGCAGACACTGCCCAGTGAGGAGCTGGAGCAGCCAAGGAACGAGGGGACAGTGGAGGGAATTCTGCTTTTCGCGGCTGTGGCTCATTGCCGGGTGTGTGAAGGCACAGTCGCCTCCAGAGGTGGCACCTCCTGGCTCTCAGCTGGCAGGAGACAAAGCTGGGCCAGGTGCAGCAGTGCCAGGACACGGACTGGTCACCACCTGCTGGGGCTGGGGCTGCCCCTGGATCCCTGGCAGTGCCCCAGGCCAGGCTGGACGGGGCTTGGAGCAGCCTGGGATAGCGGGAGGTGCCCCTGCCCACAGCAGGTGGAACCAGACAATCCCTAAGGGTCCCTCCCAACCCAAACCATCCTGGGATCTGTGACCTCCCCACCCGTGTGGGTGCCCCACAGGTGGGGCAGAACACGATGCGAGGGCTGCATCCCGGCCACGGGACAGGGCAATGTCCCGGGACAGCCCTCAGGAGCACTACCCCTCCTGGTCCATCCTTGTATTTTTAGGGATAACAAAGGCTGCTGTTCTTCCCTTTCACATTCTCCTCCTCTTTATTGTGCCTAAGTGCAGCTTTCACTCCACGCACAGGGGACCCCGGAGCCGTCTGAGAGTGCCTGGAGCAGGGAACGGGACTTCACAGAGCAGTGCCCAAACACACCAGCCTTTGTCCTGCACACAGTGACACCCATTTACAGGAGATTCCCGCAGAAAACCCATCCAAGTTTCCCTCTCAAAGGCTGCACTGTCAATGCACAGTAATTAATTTTCGCAGTATGCTAACAGTGAATTCCAGCTCTCCAAACCATTACTTATGAGCTTTAAACATTTATCAACTCCCGATTTCCCCTCGGTTCCACCCGATCCCGAACAATTCCCTGCTCTGCAGCAGGTTGGGATGATCAGTGACAGCAGGACACAACAGGCACAGACATTTCCACAGGGCAGGAGTGTGGGAACTCAGCCACGCTGTGGCTTCTCCTGAGGCAGTTCCCTGCTCCATGCAGGACCTTCCCTCCTTCTTAACACAAATCCTTCTCCAATTGTCCGTCAGTGTTCATGGAGTCATGGATGGTTTGGGTTGGGAGGGACCCTTAGGGATTGTCTGGTTCCACCTGCCATGGGCAGGGGCACCTCCTGCTATCCCAGGCTGCTCCAAGCCCTGTCCAGCCTGGCCTGGGGCACTGCCAGGGATCCAGGGGCAGCCCCAGCCCCAGCAGGTGGTGACCAGTCCGTGTCCTGGCACTGCTGCACCTGGCCCAGCTTTGTCTCCTGCCAGCTGAGAGCCAGGAGGTGCCACCTCTGGAGGTGACTGTGCCTTCACACACCCGGCAATGAGCCAAACCTCAACCTCTGGCTCCACTCAGGATCATTCCACTTCCATCCACCAGAAACCTCACCCGGGCTCCAAGCAAGGTTCTGCTCCTGGAGAGCCCAATGCCCACACACCTCTCCTTCCCTGAAATCCATGCAAAATCCCATTTACATTCCATCACCCAACTCTTTTCTCCCTACCCTATTCCCCACATTCCCAGTGCCACACGGACTCTCAGCCTCACCCATCAGGGCTCTTCACAACCTGTCCTCAACCTACCCCTTGTCACCTTAGCACAAGGGTTTGTTGCATCTGCTCCCATCAGAAAATCATCTCAGAAAATCCAGAAAGACAATTTTTCGTCACTCTTTTGCTGCTGCACATCCCAGCCATGGTTCAGGACAAGCACAGCTGCTGCCACCTGCAAACTCCTCCTGTGGAGGCTGTGCCTCCATCCTGCTCCTCCCAGAGGTGCCTCTCTCCCCCAGGTCCGGGGTGCTGGTTTCACCCAGGGATCTCCACACACGTGGACAATCATTTCCCGTGTCCCAGGCCCCAATCCCAAATACCCACACTGCAGCAGGGAGGGCTCTAACAGCCACACGTTCGTTGTGCTCTGGGGTGAGGAATATTGGAATAAAAGAGATGGAATCAGGTGGGAAATACCCTTCCAGAGGAGGCAGTGCACTGAAAACGAGAGAGACATCCCTTTTCCCTGTTCCTTTCATTCCAGCAGCACTTCCCTGGGTCACACTCCCCTCCCCAGGCTTCACTGTCACTGAGTGTTGACAGAACCAGTTTCTTGCGGTGTAAGAACGTTGTTGCTGTTAATAATTCAAGCTTCCACCTGCCTCTGCTTTCCCCATTTCCAGTCCAACACCTGAGCTTAAAGCACTGAAAAACTCAACTCTACTTCCAGAGCCCAAACTGTGCCAATGAGGGACAATCGCCCCCCACACTCCCCTCCTGCTTCCCACGGGGGCAGCAGGAGAGGGCAGAATTATCCACAGAGACCTTGATGGCCTTAAAGTTGACTTTTCCAACCCTAACAATCCACAGAGTCTGATCTGTTTGGTGTTTGCTGCAGAACCAGCAGCCTCCGGCAGCCATCCTGCCCTTAAACGACAGTCCCGTGTTACTTGCTTATCTTAACTTTGATAAGCGCCTTCTGTTCCCTTGGGAAGATGCATACCAGGGAAACGGCTGCAGCCCTAAACACCAGGTGCGAATGTTTCTCCTTTATCTCCCAGAACGCTGGGAGAT
Organism: Eulacestoma nigropectus; assembly: GCA_013397775.1. NCBI lineage: Eukaryota > Metazoa > Chordata > Aves > Passeriformes > Eulacestoma > Eulacestoma nigropectus. The sequence goes on from VZTE01003651.1 coordinate 36,932, forward strand.
GCCACCTTTGAGTGAGTGGCTGATAAGGGGCAGAAAAGTCTGCCCTGCCAGCTGGTTGGCAGGTGTAGCTGTTTTGTCTTTCCCCCTGCCCGTTCCCAAAAACCTTCTTAAAACTTTCCCATGGTAGACACATATAAATACCGGAGTGTGTGTAAGAAAGATGAATCCTGCTGGAAGAAGCAGTGGTGTCTGCTTTTCTTCCAAGCTGCTGCAAAACGGCGCCCGTACAGGGACACGATCACTGAAATCTCCGGCAGCAGCCGCCGCGTTCGAACTGAGCTGTGCCTGGAGGGGACCCCGACCTTTGGCCTCTACTCGCTGGACAGGTAAGACGCGAACGCGAAGCTCTGGGACAGGTCCCACGAGCAGAAGCTTTATTTAGAGATTTTACAGAGAATTTTGAAGGAAAATTGGGGATTTAACACCCCGACAGCTAAGTTAGCTGCTTTATCAGTATGGCTGAATACCAACTGTAATGCATTTCCTCCCCCACGGTTCCTACAGCGCTACGGTGTGGGAAAAGGTGGGAGCGGAGTTAGAGGCACAGAAAGAACAAGGGCGGCCGGTCACGGACGATGTTTTAATCACATGGAAAACCGTATCTACCGCCTTGAAAACTTTGCAGCCTGCCGAGCAAGTCCG
>VZTE01003651.1:37612-53782 GCA_013397775.1 Eulacestoma nigropectus
AAATGCTTTAAATCCGGAGACTGCTGCGAATGTGAGCAATGTCTCTGCAGAAGGGCCCGCGGAGTCAGGGGACGGGCATTCTCAGGGATTCGGGGAGTCTTCTGATCCCGGTTCTATTGATCCTGAGGAAAGGTGTGAGCCTGTAGCTCCTGTAAAACATTCGGCTGCGGCGCTTCCCGCTGCCGCTCAAGTATCAGCTAATTCCCACCTCCCCCCCCGCCGCCCCCCACTCCCTGCGCCCGCAACTTCACAACTAAACGACAAATCTGTTCCAGGTTTGCTCGACACCGGCGAAGGATCGGCGGCACGCGATGGTGGAGGAGAGCGGCGTCTGCAGCTTCGCGTTCAAGAAGCGGGTCCGAGCCGCGGGCAGGGGCCGGCCAAAAGGGGCCGGCAGCGACCGGGAGAGCAGCGGGGAGGAGAGCGGCACCGTGCTGCGGAAGGAGCGGCGGCGGGACACCCCCAGCGCCGCGATCCCGAGGAGCCGGCGCTGCGCGAGGGACAGGCCGGAGTACGCGCCCGGCAGCAGAGAGGACGAGGATCCTGCCAAGCAGAGCGGAGTCACCTACAAATCGGCCAGGTCGGCGAAACCTGCTGGCCCAGAAGATACGGGAGCCACTGCAGTGTATGAACGGGACGCGGAGAAGGAGAAGGATGCCCAGGCCATCTTCGAGCGCAGCCGGAAAATCCGGGAGCAGCTGAGAGGAAAGGAAGACGATAAAATTTACCGCGGCATTAACAACTACCAGAAGTACGTGAAGCCCGAGGACACATCGATGGGAAACGCCTCTTCAGGAATGGTCAGGAAAGGCCCCATCCGTGCTCCGGAGCACCTGCGGGCCACGGTGCGCTGGGACTACCAGCCCGACATCTGCAAGGACTACAAAGAGACCGGGTTCTGCGGCTTCGGGGACAGCTGCAAATTCCTGCACGACCGCTCGGACTGCAAGCACGGCTGGCAGATGGAACAGGAGCTGGACAAAGGCCGCTACAGCGTCGACGACGACGAAAACCATGAGGTGAGCAGCGATGAGGAGGACACGCCTTCCAAATGCTTCATCTGCAGAGGTTCCTTTAAGAACCCCATGGTCACCAAGGCACTGCTTCTGTGAGAGCTGTGCCCTCCAGCGCTACTGCAGATCCCAGCGCTGCTACGTCTGTGACGGGCAAACCAACGGGGTCTTCAAGCCCGCAAAAGATCTCACGGCCAGATCGGAAAAACGCAAAGGAGAGGAAGAAGAGGAGCAGCAGTCAGACCGTGGAGAGAGGACCCGCAGTAGCAGAACACGTTCTGTACATAACTGAGTAAAGCTTTTGTAGAACAAAAAACCAAAACAAAACAACAACAAAAAAAAAAGGACGCAGCCGCCTCCGGCAGCCATCCTGCCCCTAACGACAGTCCCGTGTTACTTGCTTATCTTAACTTTGATAAGCGCCTTCTGTTCCCTTGGGAAGATGCATACCAGGGAAACGGCTGCAGCCCTAAACACCAGGTGCGAATGTTTCTCCTTTATCTCCCAGAACGCTGGGAGATGCCACCTTTGAGTGAGTGGCTGATAAGGGGCAGAAAAGTCTGCCCTGCCAGCTGGTTGGCGGTGTAGCTGTTTTGTCTTTCCCCCTGCCCGTTTCCCATGGTAGACACATATAAATACCGGAGTGTGTGTAAGAAAGATGAATCCTGCTAGATGAAGCAGTGGTCTCTGTTTGGTTTTTTCCAAGCTGCTGCAAAATTTACCAACGTGGCCATCCTGCCAGGAGCTGAACATCTGGCTCCTATTGACAAGGGACAGGACAAAGTCCACTCGAGTGTAACTGGAGCAGAGGGATTAACTTTTGTTTTCAATTCAACCCCCTCAGAGAAGCAGAATCCTGTTCTCCACATCAGCCCGTCCTCACCAGTTACTCTCATTAAGGACCCGATTTAAAGTTCCTCCATTCACCAAACAGGCAACCAGCAAATCAATCCAGCACTTAAAACCCCCAAACTCAATCCCGTTCAGCACAAACTGCTGACACAGACCTTGGACCTGCCTCTGTTTGGGTCTGGCTTTATGAGCGACCCGATCCAAGCTCACGATCTGGGAGCACAGCAGCGAAATCCTGGATGCAAATAACAACCCACCGGTGTCCAGGGAGGACTCACCGAAGCAGCAGCTCTTTGGGCAGTTTTTTGTTGATCGCAGCTTCATCGTTGTTTGAGAACATCTGCAAACACAAAAAATGACACAATTTAGCCACACATCAAGGGAACAAACCCTGCTTTACTCCAGGGAAGAAGTGGTTGGTTAACGAGGCCGTTTCCAGACATCTGGACCGATAAATTCCTAACAGATAAACTTTGCGCTGCAGCTTTCCAGCTCCTGGTCTGGACCACAGCTGGGTGCAGTATTACATCAAAATATCTTAAAACGTGGTGCAAGGATGCTCTGTGGATTGAGAGATTAAATATAAACTGAGATTTCCAGCTGTTTTAGCGAAGTAAATGATAATCAGGATGTGGTTGTGAGCTGGCACTGACTGGGGAGGCTCCCTCAGCATTTTGGGGGGTGCACCAAGGCACAGACACATCAAAACTGGGAGGTTTTACAGATCAAACATCTGGCCAAGGGGTTGGAGGGAAGAGGAGGAGGGGTCCAGCAGCCCAAATATCCACCAAACAGAGGTGGAAGGTGCAGGTGTAGCAGGGTTGGTTTCTGTGGGAAAAGGTGCTGGTGAACAGATAAACTACAAGGGCCCAGAACGCTCTCCCAGCCCTCGGGAGCTCTGGGACAAACAGAACTGATCTTTAAACCACCAAGAACGGGTTAAAGGGAGTTGTGATCTCTGGTGCTGCACCAGGAGGAGGGATAATGCTGGGAAAGCTCCGTGTTCCTCCCAAGGCAACGAGGCCAGAGCTGGTTCTTGTATCCCTCCAAATCCGTGGACAACACCTGACGCACCTGGAATGGACTTTGGGACCAGGTAAAACCATCTCAGACACTCTAAAAATAGAAGAACCTTTTTTTTTTTCCCCAAGGAGTCCCAAGGAAAACAGAGAGCAAAGCCTCACGTGGCTCTTGAGAAGTGCCTAAATAAATAATAGTTCTAAGATTTGGTATTGTCTCGCCATGGGGAAAATCCCATCACATCCCAAATATCCTGTACCTGAGCATCCCATCATATCCTGAATATCCTGTACCTGAGCATGGATCCATCAGCATCATAACCCAAATATCCTCTACCTGAGCATGGATCCATCCCCATCACCTCCCAAATATCCTGTCCCTGAGCATGGATCCAATCCCATCACATCCCAAATATCCTGTCCCTGAGCATGGATCCATCCCCATCACATCCCCAATATCCTGTCCCTGAGCATCCCATCACCTCCCAAATATTCTGTACCTGAGCATGGATCCATCCCCATCACATCCCAAATATCCTGTCCCTGAGCATCCCATCACCTCCCAAATATTCTGTACCTGAGCATGGATCCATCACCATCATATCCCAAATATCCTCTACCTGAGCATGGATCCATCACCATCACATCCCAAATATCCTCTACCTGAGCATGGATCCATCACCATCACATCCCAAATATCCTCTACCTGAGCATGGATCCATCACCATCACCTCCCAAAAATCCTGTCCCTGAGCATGGATCCAATCCCATCACATCCCAAATATCCTGTCCCTGAGCATGGATCCATCCCCATCACATCCCCAATATCCTGTCCCTGAGCATCCCATCACCTCCCAAATATTCTGTACCTGAGCATGGATCCATCACCATCATATCCCAAATATCCTCTACCTGAGCATGGATCCATCACCATCACATCCCAAATATCCTCTACCTGAGCATGGATCCATCACCATCACATCCCAAATATCCTCTACCTGAGCATGGATCCATCACCATCACCTCCCAAAAATCCTGTCCCTGAGCATGGATCCAATCCCATCACATCCCAAATATCCTGTCCCTGAGCATGGATCCATCCCCATCACATCCCCAATATCCTGTCCCTGAGCATCCCATCACCTCCCAAATATTCTGTACCTGAGCATGGATCCATCCCCATCACATCCCAAATATCCTGTCCCTGAGCATGGATCCAATGCCATCCCCCATCAAAGCACCCACCATAACCTAACATGAAATCCAATGTGAAAATCCAATGTGCTGCCACTAAATGGCCCTTCAAATGCTCCAATCAGTGAGGGAAAACTGGGAACTGAGGAACACCATCATCCCCAGAGAACACCAAACCCTAGGATTTCAGAGTCAAACGCTGTGCTCCCAAATCCCAGTCTGCTTTTGAATTATCCCAAGACACCAGAGCACGATGCTGCAGTGGGAACTCTCAAACTTCCTTCCCAAAATGTCACCAGCAGAAGTGCTGCTCCCCCCACAGACCCTTTCATCACTTCCCACCAGGAGTATCACAAGCCCTGAGCAGGGACCAGACCGGCAGCTCTCAGCCCAATTTGCTGCTAATTAAACGGAAGTTTTGCCATTCCCAGCTGGCACAGCTCCAAGGGCCCTTCCCTCGCATCTCCAGGTGACTCTGCAGCCACACTGGGTGGGGACAGACATTCCCAAGGCTGGGAAAGCAGCCCCTGTGCATCCTGGGACAGGATCAGCTAATTAAATTGATTAGCTGATCGATTAGGAAATCGAGGAAATCATGGAGAGAGCTCTAATGGAGGAGGAATGCAAAGGAATTATTCATGGGAAAAGGAGATGGGATTTCTTTCCCCCAGTTCCAGGAGCCCCCAGGCAGATCCAAACCCTTTCCCACCACTGTCCAGGCCTCTGAACCAGGACCGTCCTCCCAAAAAAAGGATCAGAGAAATTAAAGGAGCAATCAGAGAGCAGGAGCAGACTTCCAAAAAGGAACCAGAGCAGAACAGAACAAGGGCAGGAAGGGCTCAAACAGAGATTCCAGAAGCAGCCAGGAGCCTCCTCTGCCTGAGCACAGGGAACTCTGCCCATCAAATCCCTCAGCAGGAAAATCTCACCTCGATTCCAGCGCAAATCCCATCCCTAGACGGGTTTCTGCAGGAGTTTCCCTTTGACCAACACTAATTGAAAGGAATGTTTGTTTTTTGTTTTACTAAAAATAGTCCTTGGACTTAAAATGTGATGGGGCCCAGGCAAGATGAGCTCTGTGGGAGAACCTCGGCTCTGGAATTCTCCCTCTCCTGGAAAGCTGGGAAGAGCCAGGGTGCATCTCCAGACCTATTTTCTCCAGCCTTCCTTCAAAGCCTGAGGCTCAGATGGCAGAGGCTGAGTGAAAACAGGCTGAAATTGGGATTTTGCTAAGTCATGGCAGCACGTACAGCTAAATATACCACGGACATGGGGACCTTCTGGCAAGTCCATACAAAAATAAAGCTTTGAAAAAATGTCAGAGGCTATTCTAGACTTCCAGGCTTTCAAAATACCTCTAGGGATAAAAACTAAATTCCCCAAGTTCGCTTTTCCTAACATCTCTTTTATCCTCTTTAATACCAGGTGTTGTCCAATAGAAGAAATTATCCTGGACAGGACACAGAAAAACACATTTTTCTTGTGTGTAAATTTTCAGTTCTGTACCAGACACAGAATCTTCCACTACAGAGCAACTTTGGTGCTGCATGAAGCCAGATGGGATATTGGGAAGCAATTCCTGGCTAGGAAGGCCCTGGGATGGATTTCCCAGAGAAGCTGTGGCTGCCCCTGGATTCCTGGAAGTGTCCAAGGCCAGGTTGGACAGGGTTTGGAGCAGCCTGGGACAGTGGAAGGTGTCCCTGCCCATGGCAGAGGGTGGAGCTGGATGAATTTTAAGGTCCAACCCAACCAGATTGAAATTCTATGAAATCCAGGAAGTTTCTAAAAACAGATGGGCAAAAGTGACCAAAAGGTAAAGCTGTCACAGCCTCACACTCAGCACAACCTGCAATTGTCCATTTGCTTCAAAAACTCTTCCTTTGCCCTCAAGAATATAAAAAATGTGACAAATTGGCTGCATTCCTGAAGCAGTCCTGCAGCAGCGCTCCACGTGGGGCTGATTCCCACATTTCCCTGCTCACAGGGCAGGAGACAGAGGTGCTGCTCAGGCCTCGGCCGCACCAGGGCTTCGTCACCCTGAGCTGGGTCACCCGTGTGCCACCACCCAGGACTGGTGGCAGTGTCCGAGTGTCCCTGCACAGGGAACACCCACGTGCCCAGGAGGATGTGAAGAGCAGCTGGTGCAAGGTGTGGGTGAAGCAGCTTGGCCCAGACGGGCGTTGCTGGAGCTCCAATTTAAAGCACAGCTTTGCGTCATTATTGCAGCTGCTCGTTTGGTGGGGCCTTGCCACGGATCAGGCTCCAAAATCCATGGAAGCACTTGGCTCTCTCCTGGCTCATGGAGTCACAAAGTAGTTTGGGTTGGAAGGGACCTCAAAGCCCACCCAGGGCCACCTCCCACTATCCCAGGGTGCTCCAAGCCCCGGCCAACCTGGCCTTGGGCACTTCCAGGGATGGTGAGTCCATATCCTCTCTGGAAAACCCATTCCAGGGCCTCGCCACCCTCACAGGGAGGAATTTTTCCCTCACATCCAATCCAGGCCTGCTCCATCAGTTTGAAGCCATTCCCCTTGTCCTGTCTCTGGAACTCCTGATGCAACCTCAGTGCCAAAGCCAAGACGGTGTCAGCCCGACGCCCACTCTGAACCCAAACACTTCGAAGCAGAAAATTCAAAGCTCGATGGAGAAAAAGGGATAAAGATAATTCAGAGCTTCAGTGGCTGCAAGGTTAGAGGAGGCAGCCGGGCCAGTTGTGACAGCGAGACACAGAATTATCCACCTTGATGTTCACTCCAGGGAAAAAGAACCCAGATCTGGCACCCCCAGAGAGCCTGAGGCTGCCTGGGAAGCACCAACACAACACCAAGGGCACCACCAGGGAGACACAGAGAGGGGAAGGGAGAAGGTGACACCCATTTCTGTACAAAAACCAACCAAGAGACACCCCCAGAGGTGGGCAGGAAATAAAAGCCATAAACATTCCCAGAAACACGACCAACAAAGCGCTGCACGTCTCTGTATTAAGCAAAGCTCATGCCACAGAAACAATGCAGTATTTAAACCATCATCTATGTAATATTAGTAAATATTCTCATTTTAAACCACTCCAACTTGGTTTACTTGTGGGACAGAACCTGTGTGAGATGACAAACTTGTTACCAAAGCAGGTAATGGCATGCTGAGGATGAAACTGCAGCTGCTCTGAGACCTGGAGCTCACTGCCCTCATGGGTCCCTTCTAACTCAGGATATTCCAGGGTTCTGGGAGCCTTGATCCACGAGGAAATGCTGGCCAGACCCTCCACAACTGCACATAACCACAGGAAATTAAGCAATTCAAACCAAGCCAGAAACCAGGCTGCAATTATTAATTATTAGAGAGCAAATAATGCGCTCTGGAAACTGGTTTTAGGTTGGGAAAGGTGGGGAATCAACCACTGATGGCAGAAATTAAGGATTACATCCATAGCTTGAATATTTTGGAGTTTACATCCCACCCAGTCTTTATCAAGACACTTTGGAGATGAACCTTCCGAGCTCTCAAAGTCTTTTCTGCTCTGAAGCCTCTGTGAATTTGTTCAGAGTTTAAACCCCGAGTCTGAGATGCACTGGGAGGTTTCTCCAGCTGTAAGGCTGCTGGCTGCCAGCCCAAATTCCAGGATTTCTGGTAGGATTTGTACCAATTTTATCTGTTATGGTCCACATGGAGATGAACAAGCCCGGTACAGTCACTGACACAAGACAAGACTCACAGCAAACCTCACCCACAACTCCAATCTAACAAAAAAAAGCTGAGCACGAACCACAAAACAACAAGAAAAATGTGGATTTCACTCTGCATTTCCTTTGGAAAAGCTCAGTGAAGCTTTGAGACGACTTCTTACAAACACAGTCAATATGTACTGACACCCTGCCTTGAGTTCTGCTCATTCGGGGAAAAAATTCCCCCGCTGTGACAAGGCTCAAATAACAGAGACATGAGAGACATCGGTTCCCTTCCCAGGACAAGATTTCGGGAAGCAGCAGCTGGAGCAGGCTGAGCTGCCTTCCTGGAGGCAAAGAAAATATTACACTGCAGAGATAAGTCACAGTGAAGTGACAGCGAAATCCAAGGGCTCCTCAGAGGACACAATCCAAAGAATGAAGTTGTTTACATCCACAAGCAGCTCCGACCGAGGGAATTTTCCCTCCAGCCTGTAGTTACACAGGGAATTTTATTTAAAAACCCATCCAGTTTAATCTGCATTAAGTCTCCAAGGAAATGGCTGGCTGCTGGATGAAGCCAGGCTGTCACAAGCTCCATTGTGGCTGTCGGGATGCTCCGTCGGGATAAGGAGGGACGGGAACGCGGCCGCTGCCCTCCTGCCCCGTGCGGTGCCACGGCCGCGCTCGCCCCGCTGGCTCCCAACCAGGGCTCTGCCCGGGCAAAATCCTGACTAAGCAGGACAAACAGAAATAGACCCCGGCCAAAAAGGCTTATTATAGGCTTAATATTCCTAAAAATAGCTGGATAGGCAGGGCACTGGATGGGCATTGTCGCATCGCCGCTTCCTCGGTCGCTGTTTGGTTGGGAAAGTTTAAATTCCTGCTGGGATGGGGGAGCTACCTGAGTCCAGACTGCATTTGGGACAAATTGAATAAAGAGGTTTTTTTTGAGGTTTTTTGAACCAGCAATGACCCAGAGCTCAGTCAAACCCTACAGGAATGGAGCCGGGATGAAGCTCTTCCCGCTGCACGTCCCTCAACGCAGGAACTGCCCCAGAGGGAAATCCCTCAGTGATGGATGGGCAATGGGACAAGGTCGTGTTGCTGCCTTCAGAAAGGAAAACTCCACAGGCACAGGTGAGATACTAAAACCCCACTGATTTCAGAACTCCATTTCAGCTGCCACGTGTCCATATCCCACCGAAAGGGAACTCCCCCAAAACCTGTTGCAGGGGCACCAAACGGGCACATTCAGCCGCTTTTTGGCCACCTGTTTTGTCCTCCTCCCCCAGTCCTAGCTGCCAGACAGTTCTCCCCAAACAAACCACCCCAAACCACACCTAAACCCTCCTTGTGCTCAGCTGAAATCACAATTCCAGCCCCCCGCCCCGGCCCTGAGTTACCCGACGGCCACCAGCTGCATCCGAGCGGCTCCTCCCGGGTGGCCCTGGCAGGACCTGGAGCAGCCTGGGGACAGCTCGGGGAGGCAGCAGCAGCTCGCAGTTAATCAGCTTTGATTTCCCAGGAGTTGTACCTGGGGCTGAATGGAACAACAGCCCCCCACCCTCAGCAGCTCGGGGCTGGGATCACACGGATGGGGCAGCACAAACCCCATTCCTGCTGCCAGGGCTGCTCCAACCCCGCTGCTGCAGCGGCAACCTCAGCACCCCACGAGTGACACCCGAGGACTCGGTGACCTAGCACGGATATCTGATTGAAAACGGTGCTGCTTTCTCAAACACACCCTCCAAGGTTTTAAATATAGATCGCTGCCCATAAGAACAACATCCAGACCCAAAAAGGAAGAGTATAAATAAGACAAAGACTTCCTGACTTTCCCAGGACAGCCTATGGCACAGTCCCTGGCCATAAAACACCCACTACCACTATTTATCTTTTTAGAAGCTCATTTTAGCAGGGCAGTGGTTTACTACAAATACACTTGGAATGGATTAAAAAAAACAACATCAAACCCGTAAAGTGAGACATGATTCAGTATTTTCAGCCTAAACCCAAGACTTCTCCAGCTCTCTGAGGCTCATCACAATTCAAATAAGCTGCTTTGATAAATTAGAGCTCTGCCCCTCCCCAACACCTGCAATTCTGTTATTATTACTGGTAATATTATTATTATTATTATTGGTAATAAGGTGCTTTTTTTTACTGCTGGGTTTGTATCCAGCTATTATATAAGAGGATGCTGGGATCATTGGCATAAATATTTGGAAATAAAGTCAAATGATGGTGTCTTAAAAAAAAAAAAATCCACCTGAGCTGAGGTGTGAAGGGCATGGGGGGAGTTTGCCCTAAAGGAAAACTGCTGGATCAGGCAGGGATGCACAAACCCCAGGCAGAGGGGGACTGACCCCTCCCCAGGGCCGTGCAGATCCAGGTTTCGCCCCGGATCAGGGAGGATAAAACCCTCCCAGGGTTGACTTTCCCAATGGTGTGACTCAAAGGGAGCAGCCAGCGAAAACAGTAATTACTGCTGTGTCCCAGGCCCCAATTAATGCCGGTGTCCGAAATAAATGGGATGTGCCCGTGGGTGCTGGCTCCCAGTCCCTTTCCTGTCACGCAGGCGGCGATGCCGGACGGGCACAGCCCCTGTTCCCCAGGGTCACCCAGGCTCCCCAAAATGTCCCTCGTTGGGGCTGCTCTGACCAGCAGCTCCCAGTGAAACCACTCTGGAGATCCCTGTGCTGTTCACTCCCAGAACCTGCCAGGAAATCCCTCACTGGAGTCAGACATGAAATCATGGAATGGTTTGGGTGGGAAGGACCTTAAAGCTCATCCAGTGCCACCCCTGCCATGGGCAGGGACACCTCCCACTGTCCTAGGGTGCTCCAAGCCCTGTCCAGCCTGGCCTTGGGCACTTCCAGGGATGGGGCAGCCACAGCTTCTCTGGGAAACCTGTGCCAGGGCCTCCCCACCCTCTCAGGGAGGGATTTCTTCCCAATATCCAAATCTCTCCTCTTTTAGTTTAAAACCCTTCCCCTTTTCCTTATCATTATCTGCCTGTGGAAAAAGCCATGTGCCCCTGGTGGGGGGTGGCACTGGATGAGCTTTAAGGTCCTTCCAACCCAAAACATCCCGGGATTCTGTACAATCCGTTTGCCAGGGCCAACATTCCCACTGTCACCCAACCCATTCACACAACTCCCGGCAGAGGGAGAAGGAAGAAGCGAATCCTGTTTGGGGCAAAAGTAGCAACAAAAATTTGGGACACCAGCTCTGTCTCACGGGTGACACAGGCCGAGGTCAAAAGCCAATTTCCTGCTGGACCCTCCCAGACTCCCTGGGGCCTGGGTCAAGCCCCTTTTACAGAACCAATTTGATTTTTGCTTCCAAATCTCCCTGAATCCCTCTTTCCTCTACTCAAGCCACAGGAGCAGCACAGTGGGGGTGTGAAACACAACTTGTGGTTTACATCTCTTCCTATCTCATCATGTAAACAACCACTTTGAACCAAATAAATCAACAGTTGATTATTCACCTGCCCAAATGAAGTGCTGGTTTCAAAAGTGTTACGTGTGATGTGGCACGGCACCAAAATTAAAAATAAATGGGGGTGGGGGAGTGAACAGGAGTAAGGAAAACCCATCAGCCTGGACACCCCGCTCCCAAAATCTTTATTTTTTACAGTTTTTCTCATTATCTACGAGCCACATTGACAGATACCATCCAAAATAAAACTATTCCAGCTGTGCCACCTCAGGTGTTCCCTGGGTTGTGTCACCAACAGTTTCTCTTCCCATATAAAATCAAATTCCATGGGAAGTGTTACATCAGTTTTTGCAAGGAGAGTCAGAGCAAAGTTTTCCCTGCTCCCTGCCCTGTTTGTGTCCCGTTGTTTTTACACAACCTCCATTCCTTGGAACAGCAAAGCCCCAGCCAGGAGCACAAGGAGCAGCCCAGGAAAGGGAACAGGGACAACCCCAAAAGGATCAGCTCTAAAGCCCAACCCCCTGAAAATGTAGGAACAGAGGCAGGAACGCAGCAGATTCCAAAATGGGATTAGGGTCAGTGAGATTATTCAATTCAGCTTTCTGAACACAGACAGGATTAATTATTAGAAGGCAACTCGATTTTGGAGCATTTGAAGTTTCCCATTTTGCTTCCAGCTTAGCTCATTTCACGTCTCTGCAGTCGAACAAGACCTGGGAACTACAGAGGTTCAGAAGGGCCAGAATTCCCTCCCACGGAGGATCCAGAATCCCGAAGAGAAATGCCAAGGATCGATGTATTTCTCAGGCTAGAAGGTGCTCACAGGGCTCACCACAGACTCTCATTCCTCAGAGACACTCCTGGAGATCCCACCATTCCATTTTTAACAGGACAAACTGCCCCAAGGATACACACACTTCACAGCCACGAGCAGCCCCTGCTCACTGGAGGGTTTGGAGACTCCCAGAGGAAGCTGCAAAGGATGGAGCTTTTTGTGTGCCGTTGTTTTTGAGGATGTAGAGGAGACTACACGGATGCTTCACAGTCAGGGTGGGGGGAAAAAAAAAAGAACTAGAATTACTTAATCCTGACAATGTGGCTCAGGGAAACCCAGGACACCCCCAGGTGACATCCCAGGGCACAGGAACATGGACAAGGTGGATTAAGAAAGTGCTGAGAACCTGGGCCTTGGTCAATCAGTCCTCCAAGAGCAGCAGGGGTCACTCAGAAGCACCAGGAGATGCCTCCCCTCTTCTCTGCTGTTATTTGGCTGCTCTTCACCAGGCAGGAAGCAGAGAAATCCCAAATATAAGCAGGGATTGGGATCTGTCGGGGCATGTTCCACATTAACGCGACACCACAGAGAATTAGGAGTCAATCTGGGTAATGTTTTCCCTTTTTGTTTGCTTTGCTGCAGTAAGTGGTGATTTTCTCTGCGGTGGCCACACCTCCTGTAAAGGGACTAATCCCAATATGCTAGTGGGGCCGGGCATGGCATTCCCAGGAAAAAGAGAATTCCACTCTTCCCGGAATCAGAAACCCACGTGCAAGTCCAATTTAAGGAGCTTAGCCCATATTCCACACCATATTTGATTCCTACAGTAAGGAACTGTTATTATTATGAAACCCCCTGACGACTGGATTTGTGAATTACCCAACAACAATGGCTCAGGAATCTGTTTACGTGGCTCAACAAAAGACAATAAACTAAGTGCAAACCCAACCCAGCCTCCCCCTCCGCAATTCACTCGTTATTTCAAGTCTGAAACAGACACAATCTATTAGTCACAGCCCCAGATCGGGCTATTTTTACCCCAAAATAAGATCCCAGACTTAAAGACCCTACTTCCTCCTCCTCAGCCAGGGGAACCTACCCTGGCAGTATCCACGAGGAGGAAGAGGAGGAAGAGGGGGAAGAGGAGGAAGAGGNTTTTGGAGCATTTGAAGTTTCCCATTTTGCTTCCAGCTTAGCTCATTTCACGTCTCTGCAGTCGAACAAGACCTGGGAACTACAGAGGTTCAGAAGGGCCAGAATTCCCTCCCACGGAGGATCCAGAATCCCGAAGAGAAATGCCAAGGATCGATGTATTTCTCAGGCTAGAAGGTGCTCACAGGGCTCACCACAGACTCTCATTCCTCAGAGACACTCCTGGAGATCCCACCATTCCATTTTTAACAGGACAAACTGCCCCAAGGATACACACACTTCACAGCCACGAGCAGCCCCTGCTCACTGGAGGGTTTGGAGACTCCCAGAGGAAGCTGCAAAGGATGGAGCTTTTTGTGTGCCGTTGTTTTTGAGGATGTAGAGGAGACTACACGGATGCTTCACAGTCAGGGTGGGGGGAAAAAAAAAGAACTAGAATTACTTAATCCTGACAATGTGGCTCAGGGAAACCCAGGACACCCCCAGGTGACATCCCAGGGCACAGGAACATGGACAAGGTGGATTAAGAAAGTGCTGAGAACCTGGGCCTTGGTCAATCAGTCCTCCAAGAGCAGCAGGGGTCACTCAGAAGCACCAGGAGATGCCTCCCCTCTTCTCTGCTGTTATTTGGCTGCTCTTCACCAGGCAGGAAGCAGAGAAATCCCAAATATAAGCAGGGATTGGGATCTGTCGGGGCATGTTCCACATTAACGCGACACCACAGAGAATTAGGAGTCAATCTGGGTAATGTTTTCCCTTTTTGTTTGCTTTGCTGCAGTAAGTGGTGATTTTCTCTGCGGTGGCCACACCTCCTGTAAAGGGACTAATCCCAATATGCTAGTGGGGCCGGGCATGGCATTCCCAGGAAAAAGAGAATTCCACTCTTCCCGGAATCAGAAACCCACGTGCAAGTCCAATTTAAGGAGCTTAGCCCATATTCCACACCATATTTGATTCCTACAGTAAGGAACTGTTATTATTATGAAACCCCCTGACGACTGGATTTGTGAATTACCCAACAACAATGGCTCAGGAATCTGTTTACGTGGCTCAACAAAAGACAATAAACTAAGTGCAAACCCAACCCAGCCTCCCCCTCCGCAATTCACTCGTTATTTCAAGTCTGAAACAGACACAATCTATTAGTCACAGCCCCAGATCGGGCTATTTTTACCCCAAAATAAGATCCCAGACTTAAAGACCCTACTTCCTCCTCCTCAGCCAGGGGAACCTACCCTGGCAGTATCCACGAGGGGGAAGAGGGGGAAGAGGGGGAAGAGGAGGAAGAGGAGGAAGAGGAGGAAGAGGAGGAAGAGGAGGAAGACCAAATCACCCATTGCCTTCGTGACCTTCCGATATTCCACAGCTCTGAGCAGCAGCTCCCAGTCTCCACACGTTTCTGCCCAATTTTGCCCCTGTCCCACGAGATGTGAACTCCCACAGAACTCTCACTTGCGAAGCACAACCATTACAAACTGGTTTCTAGGAAGCACAGAGGAATTTCCACCCATCCTGCCCTTCTGAAAAATAAATCTAAGTGTGGACACAGAATCTGGAAGCTCTTCTGACCAACGTAACCTCACCGGAAAAGCACGGATTGAAAGGGAAACAGCTCTAAAACTTCCCAGGCTATACAGGTGAGTGGGGCAGAGACAATCCATGCTGGGGTAATAAGGGATACCTTGGATTTACAATCATGGAATGGTTTGGGTTGGAAGGCACTTTAAAATTCATCCAGTGCCACCTCCTGCCATGGGCAGGGACACCTTCCACTATCCCAGGTTGCTCCAAGCCCTGTCCAGCCTGGCCTTGGGCACTTCCAGGGACGGGGCAGCCACAGCTTCTCCAGGCAAAACACAGCAACCAAAACAGCCACGGATCAGGATGATGTTTAAAGGCACTTCTTGTAGCTCAAAATAAGCCTTTCTATAACACACCAACTCCTCCCGTATAAATATAGGTTTTAAAAATTAATTTAGGCCTCAAACGCTCCTCGAGTGTTTTGCTCCTTTTCCAACTCGTCTGTTTTTTACTATAAGAAGAAAATAACATTCCAGCAAAAAAATAAACCCCACCCAGAACACGCCAAACAAAGCTCTTCCCCACTCTTTTTCCCCAGTGAATTGGGTTCATCGTGTCCTGGTGCAACCCTGATGAAAACCCTCCCAAAATTGGGATGAACTTCAGCACTGCAAGACAAAGGCTAAGGAAGCAAAAGGTGTCAATGCCCTACAAGACATTTCCCCCCAAAATCCGTCAGCAACCTGCTTTTACTCTTTGCTCTGTAACCACTCTGCAGCAGTGCAGGAAAAAAAAAAGCTCTCAGGGGGTAAAAAAAATGAAAATAAAATAAAATAAATAAATCTGTGCAGGCAAGAACAGCCCAGAACAGGAAATACAATAACCCTGGACAACGCACGGCTCACGTGCAGGCTCCTCTCCGGAGCTCCCAGGGTGAGCCCAATGTTTTTATCACGGGATGCTACAGGAACAGCACTATTAGAACACTAAAAAAACCCTGAGCCCACCCCAAACTCACACTGCCGCGGATTTCACACGGCTTTGATGGAGGAAGGAAACAATCCCACGTGCAGCGTTAGACCCACCAGCATTTCCTGCACCTTTCTCAACTGCAGGGCTGAGGAATCCCACACCGAGCTCTGTGCAATCAGAGCCTCTTCAGTTTACCATTAACCAGCGTTTTTCCCCGGATCGCCATCCCACCCCTCTCCACCAAGGGGGAACAGCCACATCTTTACCATTCCAGGCTGTTTTTTGTCCCCAGCACGGGCCGGGCAATCCGGAGAAGGAGCGGGCAGGGATTTCCATCCTCCACAGCCTCTCGCAGCGATGGGAAGTAAATCCTGCTGCTGCCCTTCCTCCCTAACCCCTTCCTCCTCCTCCTCCCCCGGGAAGACAGCTGGGACAACAATGCGGCTGGAATCGCCCTGGCTCCACACTCCGCTTTGTGCCATGTCCTTTGAATAGATCTCATTGTTTACCCTCCGCTCCTTCCGTCCTCTCCATCCCCCCCCTCCCTGGAAGCAAAATTTTTT